>JAAIIK010000156.1:67640-81672 GCA_014706435.1 Silurus glanis
ACACACACTGTTAGTATTAAGATGAAGATGAAGTTAGACTGGTTCTCTAAACACATTCCTCTGTTATCTGTTCAGTGTCTATAGGATCTTTACAATGAGTATGTAAGGTATACAGAAAGTCTTTGTCTAGGCTCACATATTTCTGGTTATTATGTCTTCTTACCCAATCAGGAACAGTTTTAGGTCAGGTTGGTCCAGTGTGTATATATACTCGTCTGTTATCTGCAATAAACTGAAAAAGAACATTTGCGCCATTCTGTGTGCTGTGTGATTCTTCCCTGATCAGAAAAGGCACCACGGGCGTCGTAGATCGGATGGGAAACCTCTCCAAGAATTAAGTTTAGTTTGGGCATGATAAAAATCTAACAGTTTTGGTGTCAGAAGTGAGATACTTTCCGACAATATCCGAAGAGAAATCACGCATCAAGGTAAGTTTTAGGATACTTTCTTGCTT
The DNA here is from genome assembly GCA_014706435.1 of Silurus glanis. Lineage (NCBI taxonomy): Eukaryota > Metazoa > Chordata > Actinopteri > Siluriformes > Siluridae > Silurus > Silurus glanis. The sequence goes on from JAAIIK010000156.1 coordinate 68,095, forward strand.
GCGGGGATTGTCCCATTTGCCAGCCAAAAGGGCTGCATGTGTGTTTGTGTCTTGGTTTATGCATTAATTGTTCAATTAATGATAACAATTTCAATCAAATCAATCCAAATTAAATTTTATTTGTCACATACACATACAGAGTATGACACGCAGTGAAATGCTTTTTACAATATAAAAGGAATGGTATGAGGATAAAAATAAAACCAAGAAAAAAGAAGGTAGATAAATAAAACGTATAAACTATATACAAATATGAAAATATATGTATATACATATGTGTATGGTAGATATTAACAGTAAAAATTAAAGTGATTAACGTGATTGTCCTTAAAGTGTCCGTGTGCAGTATGGTGTGGTATAAAGTGGCACTGTGCTGTGCAAGTCCAGAGTTGAAGTGACAGTCCAGAGTTAAAGTGTCATAGTGCAAAAAAGTTGTGCAAAAAAAAAAGTGAAGGAGAGAGAGGTCCAGTACTAGACACTAGGGTGTTTCCTGGTTTAAACTCTGAATGGCCTGCGGAAAGAAGCTCCTCCTCTTTCGCTCTGTGTTTGCTTTCAAGGAGCGGAAGCGTTTCCCTGAACACAACAAAGAGAATAGTCCATTGTTGGGATGGCTGAGGCCCTTCACAATCTTTCTGACCCTGGTCCTGCACCGAGTGCTGTAGATGTCCTGCAGGTTAGGGAGTTCGGTGTGGATGGTTTGTTCAGCTGAGTGCACAACCCTCCGGAGGGCTCGCCTGTCCTGCGTAGTGCTGTTCCCGAACCAGGAAGTGATGCTACCCGTCAGGACCCTCTCAATGGTGCAGGTGTAGAAAGTCTTTAGCACCTGAGAGAGAGGTTTAAAGTCCCTTAAGCGTCTCAGATGGTACAGATGCTGCCGGGCCTTCTTCGCCAGGGTGTTGTGACAGGACCAAGACAGGTCCTTTGTGATGTGAACACCTAGGTACCGGAAACTGTCCACTCTCTCCACTGGAGTTCCGTTGATGTTTAGCGGTTTGTTTGACCGCTCCTGCGGTCTAAGCAGTCTATTAGGGAATAGATAAGAGTTCCAATTTCATGTCCTGTAACTCACCCTTTGCCTGTTGTGACACCGACTGGTACATGTTTTTATCATAGCTTTACAATATTTCCAAACTCGCCTTTAAACCTTTTAGGAAGAGATATTATGCATAAAATGGGAATGGAGATTCTGTTTTTTGAAACCAATGTTTCACTGTCTTTTTCTTCTGTCCTCATGCTCTCAACGGAGCCACAGCCACATCCAGAAGATTTCTTCCATGATAGTACAGAGGTCGTGCCTGCTAACCTACTTTAGGTGAAGTTAACCCTAAATTATGGGCCTCTCACAAGGGCGAGCCAGGTTTAATCCAGGTAAAACCGTATCATGCACTCATGAAAACACACCATCTGATTTTTATTAAACAATATCCATTGTCAAAAGAGATGAATGCTGGCATTGCTCCAGTTATTGACAATCTATTGTCACAAGGTGTTTTGATTGAGACACATTCACCTTATAACACAACAATTAATCCAGTCTTGAAGGCAGATAAAAATGCCGGAGGTTAACACAAGATTTACGAGAGATAAAATAGTTATTCCATTAGCTCCTTTGATGCCTTTTCCAGTGTCCCTTTGGCCTCTGAGTCGCAGACGCTTTTCACATTTACATATAGGGGATGTCGATTCACCTGGACCTGTCTTCCTCGGGGTTTTGTTGACTCGCCAGCCATATTCTCCGCTGTAGTTCACAGAACTTTGGCCGATTTCCACCTGCCAGAAACAACCTGCATCCTTCAATACGCAAATGACATCCTTTTTACAGGACTGACTGAGCAGGGCTGCCACAAAGCGTCAGTGGTTGTCTACAACATCCTGGATCAGGTTGGATTCAAAGCTTCACACCGGAAACTACAGTGGGTGAAGCGAAAGGTCTCACATCTGGGCCATGTGATCTCAGAAGCCCAACGTAAGATATCGCGGGACCGAGTACAGCTTGTGACCAGGTTTACAAGACCTCAGACTGTGAAGCAGATGCAGAGCTTCTTGGGACTGGTGAACTACTGCCGAGCATTGATCCCTGACTGCGCACAGCATGATGAAGTTTTGCGTAGTGCTACTGATCACAAAGCTCCTTCATCACATCTCATTCTGTAGACTCATGAAATGATTGACAGTTTTACTGCCCTCAAGAAGGCTATACAGTCTGCTCCAACTTTGTCTTCCAAATTACGCGAAGCCTTTTCACCTTTATGTGCACGAACGTGGTGTTACGACTGTGGGGATCCTAGCCCAGGAACATGGTGACAGATTTCGCCCTGATCGTCCAAATCTTTAGACAACATAGCACAAGGCTTGCTCTCGTGCTTGCGTGCAGTGGCTGCTCTGATGGTCCGGGATGCTGAGAAAATAGTGCTGTCACATCCTTTGATACTGTACACCTCACATCAGGTAACAGCTATTTTACACAACCTCAACACACAACATATGACAGCACAACATAGATCTGGTTATGAAACCACACCCTTGGTAACAGAAAACCTAAGCATTAAGCCTTCTTTTCAGCCGCATTCAGCTGTAGAAGCGCTGCGTGATCTGCTAGACTTTATCGATTTAGATGGTTTTAATGATGCACATGATTGCCTTAAACACATTGAACAAGAGACCTCTTGTACGCCTGATCTTTTAGATATGACCCTGAAAGAGTCCATGTAGATGGATTACCTGATGAAATATTTGAAGCTAAATCATTACCATACACATCTGCACAAGCTGTAGAGTTGGTGGCACTTACAAGAGAATGTCAGTTGTCTGAAGGTAAAGTAGTGACTATATACACTGATTCTAAGTATGCTTATGGTGTTGTGTATGATTTTGCCGAAACATGGACGCAAAGACATTTTAAAACAGCTGATGGAAAGTCTATAATACATTTTAATCTCATAGGCGACCTTTTAAATGCTGTTCAACTCCCTGCCAAAGTGGCAATAGTTAAGGTTAAAGGACATGCCGCAGGTGATTCAGAGGAAATTCAGGGAAACACATTAGCGGATAAAGTAGCTAAGGAAGCAGCAAAGCAACCAGTAGATTTAGACACAATACATACAAGTTTAACATACAAACAAACCCTGAGATCTCGATGATGACACATATCTCCAATATACCAGAGATTGACCTACAAATACTCCAGAGTCAGCCTACTGAGGAGGACATAAAGTATTGTGCTTCTAAACAATGTAAATCAAATTCTGCTGGTATCATTAGAGATGTAGATGGAAAAATTTCTCTGCCTAAACTAGCTTTAATAGTGTTGGTGAAGCATTACCATGGGATTACACACATTAACATAGCTAAATTCATACAGGCTATAAACGCATTATACTGTATTGCTAATGTAGCTAAAACAACAAAGCTAGTGTTGGATTCATGTTTGACTTGTGCCAAAATGAACATACATCGACTTGTACAACATACTGCGCTTAATTTTCTCGATCCACAATTCCAACACCTACAGATTTCACAAATATGCCACATGTAGAAAATTTGAGATACCTGTTGGTTATAGTTGACAGATTCAGTAAGTGGCCAGAAGCATTTGCATGCATGACAGAGAATGCTAAAACAGTTGTAAAAATATTAACGAAAGAGATCATCTCTAGGTTTGGTATTTCTAGTGTGATTGAAAGTGACAACGGCACACATTTTGCTTCTAAAGTAGCACAACTTTTGGCTAAAAGCTTAGCAATTGATTGTTATGTTAATATTCCCTATCACCCACAGTCAGCTGGAGTGGTAGAGAGAACAAACAGAACCCTAAAGGAATGTGTTATTAAAGCCTGCATTGACAAAGGCCAAAATTGGACCATTGTTCTCCCGGTAGTACTCACAGAAATGAGAATGACCCCATCTTTAACAAAACTAATCTTTTGAAAGTTTAATGTTCAAGCCTTTCCCGACCCCATGGGTCAGGCGACGCACTGGCATTTCTTCCTTAGGTAACCTGGAAGTAATGGTGGACGACTACGTTTCTGCCCTGGCTGAAAAATTTTATTCTATCAGTGCTGGTGTCTTACTAACTCTCCCTCTGCCCACAGGGGGAGAGTTAGTAAAGCCAACACACCCTTTTGTGCCTAAACAGCCATCCTGATACGAAGTCTGAAGCCTACCAGGGTCTGTGAGCCAAAGTATTTGAGTCCAGCGACTGTTCTAGCTGTAACCAGAACAGGAGTTCTGACTGATTATCAGCCACAGTGGCTGTTTACTTTTCGGATAGTTCTTCAGTGTGCATACACTGAGACTTTTTAGCAGCTGTCGTTTTCTTATTTTGTTTAAGTGACAAAACAGTTGGTTTAAAATTTAGTCATGTCGGAAGAAGTGGTACACGTGCTGGGGGACAACAGAGTTCCCACCCCCATTGTGCCGAGTTCGAGCTGCGGCAAAAGACATTCTGTTACCTCCTCCATTTCGCAACAATGGAAGCGAGTCCTTTCAACTGTGGGCTCGTCGCGACAAGGTAATTCAAGAAGCTCGTTACAAAGACACAGGAGTTGATTTGGATGCAGTTTTAGCGGCATAATAACTGACTAGACTGCCACCTGAACTGTTTATTGTTTGGGACAATTTTGCTCCTGATATTAAGCATTCTTTTGCTGCAGCAAAAATAAACAGTTACAAGATCCTAATTCACGCCAAAAACCGCCAAATTAAGCCACGGAGGTGTATGCTGCAGACATTTGTAGGCTTGTCAAAGAGGCTTTTCCTGAATTTTAGCAAAATGTCTCTGAATACATGAAACTGTCAAGATTCCTGGCCGGTCTGGACCAAGAACTCCAAATTAAGTGCAATGAGAGAGGAAGTATTTAAAGAAACATTTGAAGTTGCTGCTCAAGCAGAATGTGCTCCACAGGCAGCCAGACTGGTACATCCAATTTCAGCTGCTAACACTGCCAGAGATGATTTTGCAATGCAAACAGTCAATGCTGTGTCTGACACTGACAATCTTTTTCTAAAGCAAGCCTTATGCCACTGATGTGTTAAAAGACTTGAGTAAAGATTTGAAAGCATTGAAATTACAGTTTCATGAACATCAATCAAAAAGACCCTCATCACCATATCAACAAAGTCCAGCTGGACATGTCACTGAATGGAACACAGCTTATGCATGTTCACCACCTAGGCATTCAGGTTCTTGTCATTCCTCACCTGACTGGTCCCTCAACCATAGCAGAGATCATGACAGACACATACTGGCAACGTGATAGAGGTGATTTTTCTCCACACCGCAGGAAGGGGTCCAGGTAATTTCATTCCTTAAGATATTCTGCTGATGAAAGCCTAAACTACTATGATGATGGCATACAGAGACCACATTATGTCACTAGGCCATATAACAGCTCTCAAATTCGATGCCGGAGGCCAGCTTGTCCCTGCTCACTGTACAGCCCAAATTTCGGTGGCTACAACTATTCCCCGTCAATGTGAAATGATTTGTACAGCCACGCTTATATCTTCTGCCCTTATTGCAGGTTTAGCAGATGGGTATAATGGGTTACTTGAACATTACTCATTTAAACTGGATGGTGTTGTTGTAGCACGCACCCTCACAGTTGCTAAAAATGGTCTTACGGTGGTGCGTGTCATGAATCCTACAAACAGCCCTTTTGTGCTGCAGCCTGTTATGCAGCTAGGAAAATTCACCCCTATCAGCCACGATGATGTATTTGACAGCTCAGGTTCTGTGTGTAATGTTTCTACTCCACCGGCAGTGTCTCCTGCAATTGCGCTGGAGGTTAATAGTGGGCACCTATCTGATTCTCAGCTCTCTGAGATAAAATCACTACTGCTTCGATATAGTGACACATTTATCACTAGTAACACAGATTATGGTAGGAAAGACCTTGTCACCCACAAAATCAATACTAACCATGCAGCCCCAGTTCGAAATCGGGCCTACCATACCTCATCACAAATGCAGGATGTGATTCATTCACATGTAGATGACATGTTGGCCAAAGGCATAGTTGAAGTCAGTCATAGTCCATGGGCTGCCCCTGTTGTTATGGTGTGGAAAAAAGATGGCTCTTGGCATTTTGCATAGATTATAGGGGCCTCAACCCTGTCACCAGTGTTGTGCTAGGTGCTAAAAAATAGTAACTAGTTACAGTTACTTCATTCAAAAAGTAACTCAGTTACTTTGTTGATTACTTACACCAAAAAGTAATGCGTTACTGTTAAAAGTAACTTTTTAGTTACTTTTTTAAAGAACGTTCTTTAATGTTCCCATTAATGCCCTTTTATGCGTTATGGTCTATACAAAACACAGAACACCCTTAAACACAAAGTAATTTTTAAACACTATTTTATTTAAGTCAGACCAGCACAAACTGAATATATCACAAGGATTTATGAAATAAATAACAAAACAAGCTGAATAATATATTCAGAATCAAAAACTAAAGTGGCTTCTGCATAATAAAAGCTGTTGTGTTGTGCTCTTAAAAATGTTCCTTTCACAGCTTAAGTATGAAAACTATCAACAATGTACAACATAACACCGGGTTAGCTTCTAGCTTCGTCGAGGCATGGAGTTCCTGGAGGAGCTTCGACAGATTGGAGTTGCTGCTATCGCAGTAGATACGACCTTCGAACCAGAAAGACACAGCTTACATTTGACTAAAAAGTTTTTGTCTTTATTCTTAACTAAAGTGAAATAATGAGCATATTTCCACTTTGAGAAACTCATCTTGCTCTCGCCTCGACTCACCATTACTGCCGCACAGACCTGAATAAACGGAAATACGCCCCCAGTGCATCTTCTTCGTGTTTACAGTGGTTCATCCACCAATCCTACAATGCGTCGCTGCTGTAAACAGGTTAGACTGTAGGCTACACTTCAGCCAAAATTAATTCATTTAAAAAAGTAACACGTTACAGTATTAGTTACTGTCAAAAGTAATTGCTTTACTTAAGTTACTAGTAATGTGTTACTGCCCAACACTGCCTGTCACTATCAAAGATGCCAATCCTTTACCCAGAACTGATGACACCTTAGATGCACTTAGGTATTCGTCTGTTTTTAGCACAATGGGCCTGTCATCTGGTTATTGGCAGGTGCCGCTTCATGCCACAAACAAACCAAAAACAGTCTTCCTTATACCAATTCATGGTCATGCCATTGGGCCTGGTTAATGCACCAACTTTTCAACATCTGATGCAGCTTGTGTTACAGGGCCTTTCCTGGAAGAATTGCCTTTTGTACTTTTATTTTTAAGAGTTTTAAAGCACACATGTGCATCTACGAGCAATCTTTGATCGTTTGAGAGCAGCTCTCTTGAAGCTGAAACCTTCAAAATGTTGTTTTGCCCAACCACAGGTAACATTCTTGGGCCACATAGTGTCCTCAGCTGGTTTGTAGCCAGACACAAAAAACATTCAGAAGGTTAGGAATTGGCCTACTCCCAAAAATCCTACTGAAGTCAGAGCATTCCTAAGCTTGTGTTCATATTATAGACATTTTATCTGAAAGTTTGCACAATTGTGCACACCCACTGCATGCACTTACTCAGAAAGGCAAAGTGTTTGTTTGGACTGAAGTAGAGCAGGAAGCTTTTGTTTCACTTTGCCATATGTTAACCAATACTCATATCCTTTCGTAACCAAAAATTTTTCCTTACAGTTTTTGCTCTTTCCTGATGCAACGAACACGGCAATTGTATATATTTTGGCCCAGATGAACGATAACAGAGAAAATGGAATTGTGTATGGAAGTCACATTTTGACACCCACAGAGAAACGATGGTCAACCTACGATAGGGAGTTTTGGGCCACTGTGTGATCTATTCGTCTTTTATGCAAGTGCAGAACCACATTTCTCAATCTCTGCTTCTGCTAACATTTCACTTTTGGAAATGGATAGGGAGGATATTGCTCAGGTTCAAAAAGCTGACCCTTTATTGAGCACAGTAATTGATTGGGTGTTAGCTAAGTGCAGACCACCATATTCTGAGCTAAAAAGCGCCTTACTTTTTGTTAAACAATTTTGTAAAAAAAATAATTTCCCAGACTTGTGTTGTTTGGGTCTATTCTTTGCCGCAAACTTAGACCCCCACCAGGTGATGTAATTTTTCAAATTGTGGTTCCACAAAACCTTCAGCTGAAGGTATTTAAGAATTTACATAGACACTCTCACTGGTCATTTCAGTGCACAGAAAACCTTACAGCGTGCCCAGGTTAGATGCTTCTGGCCCTACATGTCTACATGTCATTACAAAATGGTGTCTGCAGTGCCAGGCTTGTGAAGCAAGAAGGCCACAAACAACACATCAGCAGGCCCCTATGCAAAACATAGTTACAAGCATGCCTTTTGAGAAAGTGGCATCTCATGCCTTGGAGTTTTTTCTTGTACTTTTCTGTTTGTTTTTTCTTGTTGTTTTTTAACAGAATCTGTAGTTCTTGAATTTGTTTACTGTTTTCCATCATCATCTCTGCCCATCCTGTTGCCTGAAACATGTACATCAACATGAATTACACATTGCAATATACAAACACGATTCCAAAAAAGTTGGGACACTGTACAAATTGTAAATAAAAAAGGAATGCAATAATTTACAAATTTCATAAACCTATTGTGGCAGCGGGGGCGTGGCTGAGTGCTGGTTTCGACAGATTGGAGTTGCTGCTATCGCAGTAGATACGACCTTCGAACCAGAAAGACACATCTTACATTTGACTAAAAAGTTTTTGTTTTTATGCTCAACTAAAGTGAAATAATGAGCATATTTCCACTTTGAGAAACTCAACTTGCGCCAACGAGATTCTGTAGGCCTTGACTCGCCATTACTGCCGCACATGCTTCAACTTTTACCCGAGTATTTTAAAACATGAGTATCTGTACTTCTACTTAAGTAAAGGATGTGTGTACTTTTGCCACCTCGGCTAAAGAGGACAAAGAGAACCCAAAGTTGTTATCAGCGCTCAGTTCAGAAGCCTGCATATCTGATGGTATGGGGTTGCATGAGTGCGTGTGGCATATGGGCAGCTTACACATCTGGAAAGGCACCATCAATGCTGAAAGGTATATCCAAGTTCTAGAACAACATATGCTCCAATCCAGACGTCGTCTATTTCAGGGAAGACCTTGCATTTTCCAAAATGACAATGCCAGACCACATACTGCATCAATTACAACATCATTGCTGCGTAGAAGAAGGATCCGGGTACTGAAATGGCCAGCCTGCAGTCCAGATCTTTCACCTATAGAAAACATTTGGCACATCATAAAGAGAAAGATGCGACAAAGAAACTTGTCTCCTCAGTCCCCAGACATTTGCAGACTGTTATAAAAAGAAGAGGGGATGCCACACAATGGTAAACATGGCCTTGTTCCAACTTTTAGAAATGTGCTGATGCCATGAAATTTAAAATCAACTTATTTTTCCCTTAAAATGATACATTTTCTCAGTTTAAACACTTGATATGTCATTTATGTTGTATTCTGAATTAAATATTGAAATTTGAAACTTCCACATCATTGCATTCTGTTTTTATTCACAATTTGTTCAGTGTCCCAACTTTTTGGAATCGGGTTTGTAGACAATGGACATTGTTATTTTAGCCAGTGTCACTTATTAAATTCATACTGTTATTAGTCCTATTGCCTTCTTAGCACATAGTCTTTGACACGACTTATTTTGGTCTGTATAACAACAAGTGCGGTATTGCCTATGCTTTTCTGCAGAACTTAGTAGTGGATTGGCTCAATGTAAATATGATATTACATTGTAAACACATGTTACTCGAAAGATTTAGACATCTCATAAACCCATGTATTCACGATAGAACAGAGAAAACATCAAATTTGAGAAGATTTTGCATTTTAAGGAAAAAAATAAGGTTATAGTGATTTTGAATTTCAAGACTGCAACACGTCTAAAAAAAAAAAGAGCTGGATAAGTGTTACTAAAAAAGTAACATTTATAGGAATATTTCTCAACTAATTAGGTTAATTGGCAACATGTCAGTAACATAATCTACTATAAAAAGATAGCAAAGTGGGTTCCCCAAATCTCCAGCACCTGGTCTCCTCAGTTCAAAGATGTATGTTGTTAAAATGTTAAAATGTTTCTTGGTGACTCAACACCAGCCCCATCACCAAGAAAGCCCAGCAGCGTCTTTACTTCCTGAGAAGGCTAAGGAAAGCTCATCTCCCTCCCCCCATCCTGACCATGTTCTACAGAGGGACCATTGAGAGCATCTGCATCACTGCCTGGTTTGGAAACTGTACCGTCTCGGATCACAAGACCCTACAGAGGGTAGTGAGGACAGCTGAGAAGATTATCAAAGCCAACAGCATTGTGGACGACCCCACACACTCTTTAAACACACCCCTCACACACAGTCTTCACCCTCCTGCCATCAGGAAAGCGATTCCGAAGCATACGGGCCGTCACATGCATGACTGTGTAACAGCTTTTTCCCGCAAGCCATCAGGCTCCTCAATACACAGAACTGAACTGGAACTGTGTGTTACCGAACTGTACAACCTGAACTTAACACACACTCATTACTCATCTCAATCCATTCCACCACTATCTGTTCATTATTATTTATACTTAACCATATTACACTGTTTACATGCTGTTTTTTGCACCTTTTGACTGCTGCTACTGCTGTTTTTTTGCACTGCATTGTGTTTGTTTACATATACTCATACTTCTTAGTCTTTTATAGTCCTCTTTGCACAGTACTGTATATTCAGAGTATACAGTATACAGTACTGGTCGGTGCTATCGTGTGTTGTGTATTGTCCCACACTGTCTTGTGTTGCCTGTCTGTCTGTACTCTCTGTCTGTAATGTCTGTACTGTCTGTCTGTACTGTTTTTCGTCTGCACTGTTTGCACTGGATGCACTTTATGTAGCTTTATGTTGTGTGTTGTAGCTCTATGTTGTTTAGTGTAGTACCAGGGTTCTGGAGGAATGTTGTCTCGTTTTTACTGTGTACTGTGTACCACTGTGTATGGTAAAAATGACAATAAAAGCCTCTTGACTTGACTTGAAAAAAAAGAGAGAATGCTCCAGTAAATGGTAAATGGTTAAAATGTTACATGTCCTCAGTTTAAACATGCAATATTTTTCTATGATAAATACATAAAATTGGTTCATTAGATGTGTTAATCATCGCAGTCTGTTTTTATTTACATTTTACACAGTGTCCCAACTTTTGTGAATGGGAGGTGGACCCAAATGCAGGACGTAATCAAAGTAAAAAAATACAGTCTTTAACGAAAGAACAGGCAAAAAAAACCCAGTTTAAAATAGCCGACAGACAGAACAATGGGGCAAAGGCAAATACACAGTCTAATAAGGAGAACAAAATCGAAAAACAGTTAAAAAAATCGAAGAGCCGGCAAACTGAGCAATATAGGCCAGAACAAAAACACAAACCAAAAAACAGTAAAGGGACCAAACCGGTAATCAGGCAGGCTGGGTAGAACGAAAACACAAACCAGAAACAGGGATCAGGGACAAGGTCAGGAACAGGAACCTGCAGGCAGGGAGCAAGAATAATCCCAAGGACATGAAGAGCCAGTGAGATAATCTGAGGCCGAGTAAATGTCCTGTGCGTCCTTAAATAACATGTGGTGCGGTAAAAATGGCAAGATGGCCATCGACCCAGAAGCGAGTACTGTGAACTCGGAAGTGCGTGCCGGGAACCATGAAGTGCAAGCCGCAAACCCAGAAGATTCGACACATAGAGTTTCTACACGACACGTAGAGAACTCTACAAAACTGAGTCAATTTTAAATTGCTAACTAATAAATGTGTTGAACATTATTCCCAAAAATATTTTCAGAATATCTAGACTATTAAGTTGTAAAGTAAGATGGATGGTTTGAAATTTAGCTCATGGAGTTGGCAGACAGGTTATGATTACTAACTGGGCAAAGGGTGTCGCAAGCCCCCCTAAGCTCAAAAGAGCCCCACATTTTTCTTGTGAAATATGCAGCACACCCAAATTGAGAGCCATATGAGAGCAGATATGATTCCGTATTTCTTGTTTAGTGGTTATGAGTATGTGTAATTTAAAGCACTAAAAGCTAAAAAATCATGCAAAAATCATATAACAAAGACAGGTTGTCCAGCTACCATCAGAGTTAGTTCAGGTAATTGCCTTAATCCTAATGCTGTATAACTAGACTTGGTGAAATTTACATTATTCAAGCTCAAGAGGAGGTGACTTGCATTGTATTATTGTGTTCATTTCCCCGTTCCCTTCTCTCAATCTGAACTGGGGAATTTAGTTCCTTTTTTTTCTTGACTTTGTGGGCAATCACGTTGCCAACATCCAGATTGGCTGCAGCTGAAACATGCGTCCGAGTTATTCCTGGGTCCACCCTTTCCTTATCCACAACCAAGCTTCAGCATGTTCTGCGTCTTGCAGTATATCTGCCAGTGTTGTAGGGAATTTTGTTTACTGTAAGATGCAGGTCTGCTTGAAATTTTAGATAATTCTGATTTCATGTGCCAGAAGAAATGTTTTTATCTTCTTTCCCAGAGTCCACTGTGCTGATCAACAGCTGCAGTAAGTCAAGCCAGGAACGTGCTGCAGGATTCAGTTGAGCCTTGAGACAGGGACATAATATTTGATAGGTTTGTCTTTACCTGCAAGGCCACCTTGCACTTTGTGAACAGTTACATCACTATCTGTACGAATTCAAAGAATAGGAGTGCTGATCAGGATTCAGATCAAGTCCAGATCAGACATCTAGCCCAAATTTGGGTGCTAAGTTGGGTGCTAAGTTTATTGTGGAAATTGTACTAAACTTCCCTAGCTGTGAAAGAAAGTAAAGATTTGCTCAAATAAACCTTGCCTTCAAATATTTGTCAAAAAAGCTCACAGAATGCAGCTGCAAGGACAGCACCTGTTCCTCAATAAAATGGTTCAAGGACTGTCCTCCAGTAGACTTTCTTTAACACTTTATATACATTTTCACTGAAGAAGTCTTCGGAATAAGTTTCCATATAAGGAGCTGTTTCTACCTCAACATCCACAAATGGAGGTTGAAATAACACCTGAAAGGAACAAGAAAGATAAACCATGGCATACAATGTTAGCGGACCTTATAACTTATAAAACAACCAACATCCAAAAATTTTCACAAAGTACAGGCTCACTAACCACAGGCTGCATGTTTGGTTCATAGCATGATTTTACATCAATGTGTAAAATTTACTGATGGCTTAATTATTATGTTAGCATTTAAAACTGTTTTATACGCATATAAGTTACAACTGAGAAATTTGTAAATTTCCAAGTGTCTTCTCAAATTTCCTGCAGCTTTATTAATGACATGTTATGGACTTGTGTGCTATTACAAACTACTTATAAGGCTTTTATTGGTTATTCTCTTTGTAACGCGGTCGTACTAGTGTGTAGCACTCTTCTAACCAACTCTAGGTCACTGCATAAAACACTTGTGGAACCACGCCAACCACTGGGGATTCTTGTGGACCAGAATCAGAAGATAAGGGTCGTCTCACAGGAGCAAAAGTAAGCAATAAGTATAATAGTGTAATCTAGT
>JAAIIK010000156.1:86672-104653 GCA_014706435.1 Silurus glanis
AAAATCAGTTCTACAAGCAAAAATGGAAGCTGTGAAACGTGAGAACACTGATGTCAAGAAATCAGTCATTGTAAGTGGCTTAACTCTCTCAGATCCTGATCAAGAATTAGAAGCCTGCTTAATGAAATATGGATCCATCAAACGCAATGTAATCATTGACGATTCCCAACTCAGAGCACCATCGATGTGCCATTGTGGAATTTTCTTATGAATCTGCTATGCACTATTTGGAGTCCGCATTGCCTATGACCATCACAAGCACTGTCGATGCTAACATTGTCTTTCATGTGCGCAGCTTGGGAAGTGTGTACACGCCTGCAGCTGTTACTGAAGGTTATTTGGAGAAGGCCATTGCCCGAGCCAGCGGAAAAACACTGCAGGAAGTGCTTCAATGTGAGCTGCAAAAGATTTCCACATTGATGTTACCAGAAAAAGAGTCTTCTGTATTTGAGCCAGAATTGGATCAGCCTGTGAATGACAGCAATATGCATACAAGAGAAGCTGAAAACCCTGCCAAGGAGAGCGCACCGGCACCATCATATTGCCATACGAGGAGTCCTGATGCCAGTGTTTCTGAAACCATGTCCTTGAACATACCAACCAGTGCCTTGAATCCACCAGGAATTCAACGAGTAGTTATGGAGCACGTAGTAAGGACCAGCGATTCCATGTCTTCTTCACATGTTGCCTTTCGTCTCAAAGTCTTTTCTGGAAGAATCCCTCGCCCCAGCCATGAACCTGATTTCGACACCTGGCGTGCCAGCGTGGATTTCCTATTGAATGATCAGTCACTTTCTGATTTACACAAGACGGGCAAAATCCTTGACAGTTTGCTGCCTCCAGCTTTGGATGTCGTCAAGCACATTAGTCCACATGCCCTGCCATCACATTGCTTGAAGGTGTTGGAATCTGTCTATGGCTCAGTAGAGGATGGAGATGAACTTTTTGCAAAGTTCATTGGTGCCCTGCAAAATCAAGGTGAAAAACCTTCCACCTACCTTCACCGTCTTCATGTGATGTTGAGCACTGCAATTAGACGAGGTGGTATTGCTGAACTGAACCTTTGTCTCCTCAAGCAATTTTGCAGGGGTTGCTGGGACAACAGCTTGATTGTTGATTTGCAGCTGGAAGGAAAGAAAGATGCACCCCCTTCTTTTGCTGAATTTGTAGTACTTATTCGTACTGCAGAAGACAAGCAGTCACTGAAAGAAGAAAGGATGAGAAAGCATCTTGGAATAAACAGACATGCTCCTGTTCCACTTAAGTTATGGCCAGTGACTCACCAACAGTCTGTATACTGCACAGACATACCTGGTGAGCCTAATGATGAATTACCAAGTCAGTTAAGTGCAAAGCCAAAATCGGTTAAGCCTAAAAGCAAAGTTGAAAAGTCTGAAGTTGAAAATCTGAAGAAAGAAGTCACAAAACTTCAAGCACAAATTACCATGATAAAGACTGAGCCTGTTCGCAAAGAATAGAGCCCCAAGGTGGATGAAATTTCTGAAATAAGACAGAAGATAGCTGAGCTTCAAGCTCATCTTGTCCCAAGATTTCAAGGGGAACGTCAAGAGAAGCCTCCAGCTTTGAGCACTTTCCCTGTGGAATACCGACCCAAACCTAGAGAACCTGAGCTGAACAAGAACCCAAGACCCACCTGGCAATCACACAACAGACCCCGTCCTGGTTATTGCTTTCATTGTGGAGAGGATGGACATCTTGCTGTTAACTGTGAGAATGATGCAAACCCTCGCAAAGTAGATGAGAAGCGCAGTGAATTAAGAGAGCGACAGGCCAAATGGGACCTTCAGAATGCTTTCAGCTCTAAGTCTTTAAACTGAAGTCCGTCTCTGTTGCGGGGCGGACAGAGACTAGAAGAGAACAATGCCTTAAGAAGAATGGATATCTGTTTCACCAGCATGCTCATAAGTCCCAATGTCATGGATTACCTACTGGCTTGGTAGGAACAAGGTGCACTGCCATAATTCAAATTGAAGGGAGAGAACTGAACTGCCTCCTAGGCAACGGTTCGCAGGTGACAACCATTCCTAAGTCCTACTATGATAAATACTTATGCAAGCACCCCATGAAATCCTTGGATCATCTCCTAGAAGTAGAGGGAGCCAATGGACAAGTTGTACCCTATTTGGGTTATGTCGAGCTTAACCTGAAGTTTCCCGAAAATTTCCTTGGGGTGGAAGCAGAAGTTCCAACCTTAGCTCTGGTAGTTCCAGTGGAACTGTGGCATGTGTTAAGCTGAAAGGGAGCCAACAAGAGGTTGTACCAGCAGGGTACACTGTAGTTCTGAATGGACTTATTCAAGTGAAAGGCCCTCTCTTTGAAAAGTGGGTTTCAGTGGAACAACCTACCACAACATCCTTACCTAGTGGTCTATTAGTAGCAAGCTCTCTGCACAGTCTACCTCCAGGGCATCGCTTTGCTCAGTTGCCAGTTGTAGAGAGGAATGACATTCAAACTGACCTAGTGAAACAGCTATCCAAAGTTAAAGCTGAAAGTCAAAAGATGAAAGATATTCCATCAAACATTCCAAATGACTATGGAGATTCTCCTCTGTCGCCAGAGTGGAAAAATAAGATAACATCTCTGCTGAACTCCATGCCTGATGTCTTTGCGTTACACGATCTGGATTATGGTCACACTGACAAAGTGAAACACCGAATTAAGCTCAGTGATGAGACACCATTCAAGCACAGAGCTTGACCAATTCACCCCCAAGATGTGGACGCAGTCAGGAAGCATCTTCAAGAGCTTCTGGAAGCAGGTGTCATCAGGGAGTCAGAATCTCCATTTTCATCTCCAATAGTTGTTGTTCGGAAGAAGAATAACTCTGTGCGCCTGTGCATTGACTTCCGGAAATTAAACTCCCAGACCATAAAGGATGCCTATGCCCTTCCTAACTTGGAAGAAGCTTTCTCAGTCTTGACCGGATCAAAATGATTCTCAGTCCTTGACTTGAAGTCCGGATATTATCAAATTGAGATGGAAGAGTCTGATAAGCAAAAAACCGCCTTTGTATGCCCATTAGGATTCTGGGAATTTAACCAGATGCCGCAAGGAATCACCAATGCACCAAGCACATTTCAACAGCTAATCGTTGTATGGGAGACCTGAACCGGAAGGAAGTACTTGTGTTTATTGATGACCTCATAGTTTTCTCAAAAACTTTGGAGGAACATGAGACACGATTGATGCAGGTGCTCAAAAGACTCAGAGACTTTGGGTTAAAGCTTTCACCAGAAAAGTGTCAAACAGCTGTCAAATACTTGGGCCATATTGTATCCCAGAATGGAGTGGAAACTGACCCTTCGAAAGTAGAAGCCCTGAACACCTGGCCAAGACCAACGAATCTAAAGGAGTTAAGATCTTTCCTCGGATTCTCAGGTTACTACAGGACGTTCGTACAGGATTATTCAAAGATTGTGAAGCCTCTTAACGATCTTACGGCTGGATATCCTCCACTGCAAAAGGATCGCAGAAAGAAAATGGATGAGAGTAAGCACTATTTCGATCCAAAGGGACAGTTTGGAGAAGGATGGTCCAAAGAATGTCAGCAAGCATTTGACACTGTCATTGCAAAACTTACATCTGCTCCAGTGTTAGGATTTGCCAACCCCAAGTTGCCATATGTCTTGCACTCTGATGCTAGTACCAGCGGCCTTGGTGCAGCACTGTATCAAGAACAAGATGGACAGATGAGAGTCATTGCTTTTGCAAGCCGGGGACTTACCAGGAGTGAAGCAAAATATCCAGCACACAAGTTAGAATTTCTGGCGTTGAAGTGGGCCGTTACTGCCAAATTTAACGATTACTTGTATGGAGCTGATTTCACCGTGGTAACTGACAGTAACCCGCTGACATACAGCTTAACCTCCGCAAAACTGGATGCTACCAGCTACAGGTGGTTGTCGAGTCTGTCGACCTTTACCTTCAAAATACAATACCGGGCTGGAAGTAGGAATCAGGATGCGGATGGGTTGTCGAGACGTCCACAAGAGGAAGTTCCTGATGATCTGGAAACACAGAAAGAAAGGGAAAGAATTAGACAGTTTACTTACCATCACCTGACAGAAGACTCATCAACGGTTGTTCCTGCAGAAGTCGTAACAGCTATCTGTGAACGTCATCAAATTGATCAGTCCTGTGATGATCCTAATTCTTTACACCCCTCTGTGACTTTAGTGGAATCCCTTGCTGTTGATGTGGATGCTTTACCGAAAGCCTTCCAACAAGAGGATACTTACCAGTTCACAGAGATTCCCAAACTGTCTGAGGAAGACCTGCGGGAAAGACAGAGAACGGATCCAGGAATCAGAATAGTCATCCAACAACTGGAATCCAAGGAAAAGCCCTGTCTCAAGTCCGTTCCATCTGAATTAATTCCATGGTTCAAAGAATGGAATCGTCTGGAATTGAGAAATGGTATACTGTTCAGGAGAAGACAGGAGCAAGAAGATTCGTCATACCAACTGGCTTTACCTGCTGATCTTCGTGCTACAGTCTTGAAGGAACTCCATTATGAAATGGGTCACATGGGCATCGAGCGTACTCTCGACCTTGTTCGAACAAGATTCTTCTGGCCTAAGATGGCCTCAGCAGTAGAAAAGAAGGTCAAAACCTGTGAGCGTTGTGTTCGACGAAAGACTCTGCCAGAGAAAGCTGCTCCTTTGGTAAACATTAGAACCAGCAGACCGCTAGAGTTAGTTTGTATGGATTTCCTGTCACTAGAGCCTGACCAAAGTAACACCAAGGACATAATGGTGATAACTGATCATTTCACCAAGTACGCTGTTGCTGTACCAACGCGGAATCAGAAAGCCCAGACAATAGCCAAGTGTCTATGGGACAATTATCTGGTGCACTACGGATTCCCAGAAAAGCTCCATAGCGACCAAGGTACAGATTTTGAGTCACGCACAATTAAAGAGCTGTGCAAATGTGCTGGAATATCCAAGATCAGAACCACTCCCTACCATCCGAGAGGCAATCCGGTAGAACCCTTTAATCGAACACTTCTACAGATGTTAGGAACCTTGAACAACAAGGAAAAGTCAAGATGGAAGGAGTATGTCAAACCTCTAGTGCACGCATACAATTGCACTAAGAGTGATGTGACAGGATTCTCCCCATATGAAATAATGTTCGGGAGACAATCACGACTATCGATTGACCTTGCATTTCGTTTACCTGTGGATGGACAGTCTGAATCCCACTCAAAGTATGTCCAAGGTCTTAAGAACCGACTAGAAGAAAGCTACAAGGTTGCAACCAGAAATGCTGCAAAGGTAGCGGAACGAAATAAGAAGAGGTATGACAAACGTGTTGTTGCCTCCACTCTTGAAGTAGGTGATCATGTACTTGTGAAAAATGTACGTCTGAAAGGCAAACACAAGCTTGCAGATAAGTGGGAACCTGATGTTTACGTGGTAACAAAGAAAGCAGGTGACTTACCCGTTTACACAGTAAAACCAGAAAGAAAGTATGGACCTCTGAGAACTCTGCACAGGGATCTTCTGCTGCCTTGTGGATTCCTGTTGACAAGTGAGTCTGATGAATCCGTCAAAAGAAAAGTGGTTCAGAAACCCAGAACTAGAGCCAGATGTGCTGAGGAACCTGAGGAGTTTGAAAGCATGAGTGAGCATTCAGAGTCAGACTGTAATCCAGTGGACTATTATGATCCTGGAAAATCCTTTGAGATTGAAACCAGAATTCTGTCTAACTCAAAACCAATTCCTCCTTCCACCAGAAAAAGAACAGTCCACTTACCTGGTGCTGAACCTGTGATGAAAAAGGATGAAGAACTTATTATCCCGAAAGATCCTGTGAATAGAGACTTACCTGATGTGGAATCTTCCAATGCAGGGAAGGATGATCATCCTACCCCAGGACAAACAGTAGAGGAGAGCCTATCAGGTCAGCCTGAAGTTGAAGTTCTTGAAGAAAGCTCAGTTGTGGAATCTGGAAGAGAAATGGCACAGGTTACAAATCAAGAGCGACCAGATGCTGACAGTGAATCACCTGAAAATACAAATGGAGGAGATGAAACTAGCCCTTCCACTCAAAGGGAAAGCGCCACTCTCAAAGACTCTCAAGAGAACCAGAGTGAGGAAACTGAAACTGAATTTCTCAGACGTTCAAGCAGACAATGTCTTCTTCTTCTTTCGGCTGCTCCCATTAGGGGTCGCCACAGCGGATCATCCGTCTCCATACCACCCTGTCCTCTACATCTGCCTCTTTCACACCAACTACCTGCATGTCTTCCCTCACCACATCCATGAACCTCCTCCTTGGCCTTCCTCTTTTCCTCCTACCTGGTGGCTCCATCCTCAGCATTTTTCTACCAATATAATTCATGTCCCTCCTCTGCACATGTCCAAACCATCTCAATCTCGCCTTCCTCACCTTGTCACCAAAACATCCTACATGCGCTGTCCCTCTAATAAACTCATTTCTAATCTTGTCCATCCTCATCACTCCCAACGAAAACCTTAACATCTTCAGCTCTGCTACCTCCAGCTCCACCTCCTGTCTTCTAATCAATGCCACTGTCTCTAATCCATACAACATCGCAGGTCTCACCACAGTCCTATAAACTTTCCCTTTCATTCTTGCAGATACCCTTCTATCACAAATCACTCCTGTCACTCTTCTCCACCCACTCCACCCTGCCTGCACTCTTTTCTTTACTTCTCTAACACACTCTCCATTACTTTGCACTGTTGACCCCAGGTACCTGAACTCCTCCACCTTCTCCACCTCTTCTCCCTGCAACCGCACCACTCCACTGCCCTCCCTCTCATTCACACACATGTACTCTGTCTTACTCCTACTGACTTTCATTCCCCTTCTCTCCATCACATATCTCCACCTCTCCAGGCTCTTCTCAACCTGCTCACTACTCTCACCACAAATCACAATATCATCCGCAAACATCATAGTCCAGGGAGACTCCTGTCTGACCTCGTCCGTCAACCTGTCCATCACCACTGCAAACAGGAAAGGGCTCAGGGCCGATCCTTGATGCAATCCAACCTTCACCTCCACCTGTCTTTCCTACTGCACACTTCACTGCTGTCACACTGTCCTCGTACATGTCCTGCACCACCCTCACATACTTCTCTGACACACCTGACTTCCTCATACAATACCACAACTCCTCTCTTGGCACTCTGTTGTACGCTTTCTCTAAATCCACAAATCCACAATGCAATTCCTTCTGTCCTTCTCTATACTTCTCTATCAACATTCTCAAAGCAAATAAGGCATCTGTGGTGCTCTTCCTCGGCATGAAACCATACTGTTGCTCACAGATGGTCACCTCTTCTCTCAGCCTGCCTTCCACTACTCTTTCCCATAACTTCATGGTGTGACTGATCAATTTAATTTCCCTGTAGTTACTGCAGGTCTGTACATCTCCCTTATGCTTAAAGATCGGTACCAGCACACTCCTTCTCCATTCCTCAGGCATCCTCTCACCTTCCAGAATCTTGTTAAACAATCTGGTTAAAAACTCCACTGCCATCTCTCCTAAACATCTCCATGCTTCTACCGGTATGTCATCTGGTCCAACCGACTTTCCACTCTTCATCCTCTTAATCACTGCTCTCACTTCCTCCTTACTAATCCTATCCACTTCCTGCTTTACTATCTCCACATCATCCAACCTTCTCTCTCTCTCATTTTCCTCGTTCATCAGCTGCTCAAAATACTCCCTCCACCTTCTCAACACACTCTCCTCACTAGTCAACACATTTCCATCTCCATCCTTTATTGCTCTAACTTGCAACACATCCTTCCCAGCTCGGTCCCTCTGCCTGGCCAATCGCTACAAAGTGCTTTAGCTCTATCTTGAATCTACTCTCTTCTGGTAAGGTAGGATTCTAACTTTGTATATCTATTTAACTCAGTTGATTCTAGAGTGTTGGTCTGTGCTTATTAGTTTGGTCAGGTGATTAATCAAGGGTAGTTTCAGTCTCACTTGAGGTGTGAATTGTGGGCAGGGCTTACTCACTTATATTGAAGGTGTAGGTAGCCCCCCTAAAGCCAGTAACGCTTGGTGTTTATTTAGAAATTAAAACACATTAAAACACATTGATCTCAAATTAGATCAGTCATGTGCCTCAAACCCATCTCTGTAGTCATCTCTTACAGACACAGACATTCCCATCCACAGAACAGATGTCAAATTGCCAGTAACCTCATCTACCCTCCCCTGTTGTCTCAATCTCAAACAGTGGTGGTAGGTGGGCTCTGGAATTGCCAGTCTGCTGTAAGGAAAGCTGACTTTATCACAGGCTTGGCTTCCCATTACACCTTTGACTTTCTGGCACTTACTGAAACCTGGATATCCCCACAGAACACTGCTACACCAGCTGCTCTGTCTTCTGCCTATGCTTTCTCTCACTCACCAAGAGAAACCGGTAGAGGTGGTGGTACAGGTCTACTTTTATCACGGAGATGGTGTTTCACACCTCTCCCTTTGTCTCATCTAACCATGTCTTCTTTTGAATTTCATGCAGTTTCAGTTACCTCTCCAATCAACCTTTTCATCATTGTCATCTACCACCCTCCTGGTCCCCTTGGAGACTTCCTAGAAGAGATGGACACACTCCTCAGTACTTTCCCCTCTGACAGCACACCTCTGACAGTTCTTGGTGACTTCAACCTCCCATCCGACAAACTTCAGTCATCTTGCCTCTTGCCTTTTCTGAATACCTTCTCCTTGACATTTAACAGCTGCCCTCCAACACACAAGGGAGGAAATGTCCTGGACCTGGTTTTCACCCGCCCTACTCCAGCTACAGACATGACTGCCACTCCACTTCCAATCTCTGATCATCACCTGGTTTCCTTTTTAATCACTCTTCCTATTCAACCTAAAAATAATTTACATGTCTCTCTTATCCGTCCTAACCTTCACTCTATCTCTCCCTCCTCTGTAGCTTCCTGTACTCTTTCATCTCTTCCTGACCCTGACTCCTTTTCCTCTCTACCCTTAGACGTTGCTACAGACTTCTTCCTCTCATCTCTTTCCTCAACAATGGACCTCCTTTGCCCCTTGACTACAAAACCCAAGAAGACTTCTTGTCCCACACCGTGGCTGTCAGAAGTTTTGCGCAGCAATCGACGAGAACTCAGATCTGCAGAGAGGAAGTGGAAAAAATCACAACTCGATGTAGACCTCGCATCTTACCGCGCACTCCTGACCAAATTTTCTTTGGAGTTGACTTCTGCCAAAACTGCCTTCTACAAGGAAAAGCTTGAGGCCTCTGCACAAGATCCTCGTATGCTTCACAACATCTTCTCTTCACTACTCAACCCCCCTGCTGCACCTGCTCCATCCTCCCTGACTGCTAATGACTTTGCCTCCTTTTATGATGAGAAGATTAAGAAAATCTGCCAGACCTTCACTTCCTCCCCAACAATGACTACACAACACAGCCGACAATCCACTACGTCTCTGTCAAGCTTCTCAACCTTAACAGAAGATGAGATACTGCAAGTCATCCAATCTTGCAATCCCACCACCTGTCCTCTGGATCCAATCCCTTCAACTATGCTTCAGACCATCACACAAGATCTCCTGCCTTTCATCTCCACAATCATCAATGGGTCATTAACATCTGGCTATGTACCAACTACCTTCAAGCAAGCAAGGGTCATTCCCATCTTGAAGAAACCTGCTCTGGATCCATCAGACATCAACAACTACAGACCGGTATCACTTCTCTCCTTTCTTTCTAAATCTCTCGAACGCACTGTTTTTAACCAACTGTCTGTCTATCTCTCACAGAACAACCTCCATGATCCTAACCAGTCTGGGTTCAAAGTGGCACATTCCACAGAGACGGCCCTTTTGGCTGTTTCTGAGAAACTGCATGCTGCTCGGTCAGCCAAGCTGTCATCTGTACTTATCTTCCTGGACCTTTCAGCAGCATTTGACACAGTTAACCGCAAGACACTTTTGTCAACCCTCAAAAGCCTCGGTATCTGTGGAACAGCATGGGAATGGTTTGCTTCCTACCTGAAAGGTCGCTCATACCAGGTAACATGGAGGGGATCCACATCTGCTCTGTGCAGACTCACCACTGGCGTCCCACAAGGCTCGGTACTTGGTCCCCTCCTTTTCTCCTTCTATACCCACTCCATTGGTGAAGTCATATCCTCACATGGGTTTTCTTATCACTGCTATGCAGATGACACTCAACTAATCTTTTCTTTCCCTCCATCAGATACCACAGCGTCCGCTCAGATATCAGCATGCTTGACAGACATATCTTCATGGATGAGTGCTCACCAACTAAAACTCAACCCCAGCAAAACAGAACTGCTGGTCATCCCAGGTGATTCATCTCCAGGTCAAGATCGTAGAATAACACTTCATGACTCTCTGCTCTCCCCTTCAGCCACTGCTCGTAACCTTGGGGTAACTATGGACAATGAACTGTCCTTCTTCCCACATGTCGCTAATGTTGCTCGTTCTTGGCGATTTCTTCTCTATAACATCCGAAGGATTCGACCATTTCTCTCCATACAGGCTGCCCAGGTGCTTGTTCAGTCTCTTGTCATTTCAAGACTCGACTACTGCAACTCTCTGCTGGCAGGTCTTCCCCTGAACGCTATTTGTCCACTGCAAATGATCCAAAACGCAGCTGCACGACTTGTGTTCAATCAGCCCAAGTTTTCCCACACCACCCCACTGCTGCACTCCCTTCACTGGCTTCCAGTAGCTGCACGTATCAGATTCAAAACACTAATGCTTGCCTACAAAGCCAAAAATGGACCAGCACCATCTTACCTCAGTGACCTCATCACATCTCGCACTGCACCACGCTGTCTGAGATCCTCCAGCACTGCTCGACTGGTACCACCTTCTCTCAGAATGAGAGGTAAGTACACTTCAAGGCTCTTCTCTGTTCTGGCACCGAGGTGGTGGAATGAACTTCCCCTAGATGTCCGTACAGCAGAGTCCCTGACTATCTTCAAGCGACGACTGAAGACCTACCTCTTCCTGAAATACTTAAATTAGCACTTTCCAAGTTTGTAGAATTCAAGGGTTATATTTATATTAAGTTTGTAATCTAGCATACCAGTGTAGATTTATTCATTACTAGAGACTCAAAGCACTTTTGTACGTCGCTCTGGATAAGGGCGTCTGCTAAATGCCACAAATGTAAATGTAAATGTAAATGTAAATCCTTTTCTCCTTCCTTAGTGTTCAACCTCTCATACAGCTCCTCGTATGCCTTTTCCTTGGCTTTCGCCACATCCCTCTTCACCTGCTGCTGCATCTCCTTGTTCGCCTGCTTACATTTCTCATCACTCTGTCGATCCCAATTCTGTTTCTCCAACCTCTTTCTCCTTCTGCTCTCCTGCACTTCCTCATTCCACCACCACGTCTCTTTGTCTTCCTTTCTATTACCAGATGTTACACCAAGTACCTTTCTAGCTGTCTCCATTATCACTTCTGCAGTAGTTCCACAATCATCCAGCACCTCTTCACCACCACTGAGCCCCTGTCTGACCTCTTCCCTGAACCTCACACTACACTCTTCCTCCTTCAGATTCCACCATCTTATTCTTCTTTCAGTCCTTACTCTCCTCCTCTTCTTCTTCACCTCCAAAACCATCCTACAGACCACCATCCGATGCTGTCTAGCTACACTGTCCCCCGCCAACACCTTACAGTCTCCAATCTCCTTCAGGTTGCATCTCCTGCACAGAACATAGTCCACCTGTGTGCACCTTCCTTCACTCTTATACGTCACCCTGTGATCCTCCTTCTTCTTAAAATAAGTGTTTACCACTGCCATTTCCATCCTTTTAGCAAAATCTACCACCATCTGCCCTTCCACATTCCTCTCCTTAAAGCCATACCTACCATCACCTCCTCATCACCTCTGTTCCCTTCACCTACATGCCCATTAAAGTCTGCCCCAATCACCAATCTTTCATTCCTAGGTACACCTTCTACCACTTAATCTAAATCACTCCAGAATGTTTCCTTTCCTCCATCTCACAACCCACTTGTGGAGCATAAACACTGATGACATTTATCATCATCCTTTCAACTTCCAGCTTCACGATCATCACCCTATCAGAAACTCTCTTCACCTCCACTACACTCTTACTGTACTCTTCCTTCAGAATCACCCCTACACCATTTCTCTTTCCATCCACACCATGATAGAACAGTTTAAACACCTCCAATGTTCCTGGCCTTACTCCCTTTCCACTTGGTCTCCTGAACACACAACATATCTACCTTTCTTCTCTCCATCATATCAGCTATCTCTCTCCCTTTATCAGTCATAGTGCCAACATTTAAAGTACCAACCCGAACCTCCACTCTCCTACACTTCTCCTTTCCCTGCTGTCTCTGTAGACGTCTTCCTCCTCTCCTTCTCCTCCATCGGCAAACAGTAGCTCAATTTCCACCGGTACCCTGTTGGCTAACGATACCTGTGGCGGTCGTTGTTAACCCGGGCCTCGACCGATCCGGTATGAATTTCTTAATCATGACCCGCATATTCGATTTGGCACATGTTTTACGCTGGATGCCCTTCCTAACGCAACCCTCCCCATTTATCCAGGCTTGGGACCGGCACTAAGAGTGCACTGGCTTGTGCCTCCCTAATGGCTGGGTTACACTTGTTTCTAGTTATAGTTGTTAAATTAACCTGAAGGAGTACTTTGAATTAATGTTTAAAACTGTTACATTTAAAAACATAATATGTAAATAGTTAATTGAAAATGTTTTTATTAAAATGTGATTATTCAGGATGTTTGTTTCCTTGTTGAACTATAATACAATAAAGACTGAATTCTTCAAAACCGTATTAATGCCTCTTTTCTTACTGTATTTACAGCATTTGTTTATTGTTGGAAAACAATATTTATTTCAAGCTACACAAATTACACAGTGTCCTGGGAACTTATAATCAGAATCGGAAATAGCTTTATTACCAAGTTATTACTAACCCCAACCCCAACCCAACACACAAGGAATTTGACGTGACAACAGGAGCTTCCAGTGCAGGAGAAGTACAGACATAATATAACAAAAAATAAGTAAAACAGACAATTAAATAATGCACAATAAACAGAAGTGGGAATTGTTTAAATGAATGTACAAATGCTATTTACAAGTGTGCAGTTTACAAATGTATAAATCGAATATGCGGGTCACGATTAAGAATTTCATACCGGATCGGTCGAGGCCCAGATTAACAACGACCGCCACAGGTATCGTTAGCCGACAGGGTACCGGTGGAAATTGGGCTACTGTTGGCCGAAGGAGGAGAAGGAGAGGAGGAAGACGTCTACAGAGACGGCAGGGAAAGGAAAAGTGTAGGGTTGGTACTTTAAATGTTGGTACTATGACTGATAAAGGGAGAGAGATAGCTGATATGATGGAGAGAAGAAAGGTAGATATGTTGTGTGTTCAGGAGACCAAGTGGAAAGGGAGTAAGGCCAGGAACATTGGAGGTGGGTTTAAACTGTTCTATCATGGTGTGGATGGAAAGAGAAATGGTGTAGGGGTGATTCTGAAGGAAGAGTACAGTAAGAGTGTAGTGGAGGTGAAGATAGTTTCTGATAGGGTGATGAACGTGAAGCTGGATGGTGGTAGATTTTTCTAAAAGGATGGAAATGGCAGTGGTGAATACGTATTTTAAGAAGAAGGAGGATCATAGGGTAACCTATAAGAGTGGAGGAAGATGCACACAGGTGGATTATGTTCTATGTAGGAGACGCAACCTGAAGGAGATTGGAGACTGTAAGGTGTTGGCAGGGGACAGTGTAGCTAGACAGCATCGGATGGTGGTCTGTAGGATGGTTTTGGAGGCAAAGAAGAAGAGGAGGAGAGTAAGGACTGAAAGAAGAATAAGATGGTGGAAACTGAAGGAGGAAGAGTGTAGTGTGAGGTTCAGGGAAGAGGTCAGACAGGGGCTCGGTGGTGGTGAACAGGTGCTGAATGATTGGGAAACTACTGCAGGAGTGATAAGGGAGGTAGCTAGAAAAGTACTTCGTGTGACATCTGGGAATAGAAAGGAAGACAAAGTGGTGGAATGAGGACGTGCAGGAGAGCATAAGGGGAAAGAGGTTGGCAAAACAGAAGTGGGATAGACAGAGTGATGAGAAAAGTAGGCAGGAGTACAAGGAGATGCGGCAGCAGGTAAAGAGGGATGTGGCGAAAGCCAA
The DNA here is from genome assembly GCA_014706435.1 of Silurus glanis. NCBI lineage: Eukaryota > Metazoa > Chordata > Actinopteri > Siluriformes > Siluridae > Silurus > Silurus glanis. The sequence goes on from JAAIIK010000156.1 coordinate 100,890, forward strand.
GGAAAAGGCATATGAGGAGCTGTATGAGAGGTTGAACACTAAGGACGGAGAAAAGGATTTGTACCGATTGGCCAGACAGAGGGGCCGAGCTGGGAAGGATGTGTTGCAAGTTAGAGCAATAAAGGATGGAGATGGAAATGTGTTGACTAGTGAGGAGAGTGTGTTGAGATGGTGGAGGGAGTATTTTGAGCAGCTGATGAACGAAGAAAATGAGAGAGAGAGAAGGTTGGAGAGAAGTATGTGAGGGTGGTGCAGGACATGTATGAGGACAGTGTGACAGCAGTGAAGTGTGCAGTAGGAACGACAGACTGGTTCAAGGTGAAGGTTGGATTGCATCAAGGATCGGCCCTGAGCCCTTTCCTGTTTGCAGTGGTGATGGACAGGTTGACGGACGAGGTCAGACAGGAGCCTCCATGGACTATGATGTTTGCGGATGATATTGTTATTTGTGGTGAGAGTAGTGAGCAGGTTGAGAAGCGCCTGGAGAGGTGGAGGTACGCGCTGGAGAGAAGGGGAATGAAAGTCAGTAGGAGTAAGACAGAGTACATGTGTGTGAATGAGAGGGAGGGCAGTGGAGTGGTGCGGTTTCAGGGAGAAGAGGTGGTGAAGGTGGAGGAGTTCAGGTACCTGGGGAAAACAGTGCAGAGTAATGAAGAGTGTGTTAGGGAAGTAAAGAAAAGAGTGCAGGCAGGGTGGAGTGGGTGGAGAAGAGTGACAGGAGTGATTTGTGATAGAAGGGTATCTGCAAGAATGAAAGGGAAAGTTTATAGGACTGTGGTGAGACCTGAGATGTTGTATGGTTTACAGACAGTGGCAGTGAGTAAAAGACAGGAGGCAGAGCTGGAGGTAGCAGAGCTGAAGATGTTAAGGTTTTCGTTGGGAGTGACGAGGATGGACAAGATTAGAAATGAGTTTATTAGAGGGACAGCGCATGTTGGACGTTTTGGTGACAAGGTGAGGTAGGCGAGATTGAGATGGTTTGGACATGTGCAGAGGAGGGACATGAGTTATATTGGTAGGAGAATGCTGAGGATGGAGCCGCCAGGCAGGAGGAAAAGAGGAAGACCAAGGAGGAGGTTTATGGATGTGGTGAGGGAAGACATGCAGGTAGTTGGTGTGAAAGAGGCAGATGTAGAGGATAGGGTGGTATGGAGACGGATGATCCGCTGTGGCGACCCCTAATGGGAGCAGCCGAAAGAAGAAGAGTTTACAAATGTATAAATGTGTCAGTTATGATGGACAATGTGTAATTATAAATTATGAATACATCTAATCATAATTTATAATTACACATTGTCCATCATAACTGACACATTTATACATTTGTAAATTGCACACTTGTAAATAGCATCTGTACATTCATTTAAACAATTAATGTACTCGTCGATTTAACATTTCCCGGGGCATAAAAGAGTGAGACCCAGCGGCTCCCTTTCTATTTCTTCTAGTTATGCAAACAATGGCTTTAGATATTGTATACATATGAATCTTTTCAAGGCATCAAAATTGGGGACAGAGAAATTAGATGCTATCAGCTTGCTGATGATACAGCTATTTTCTTGCAAGATATATCACAGTTTAAGAATATTATAGAATGGCTCAATATATTTTCTGAAGAATATATTAACAAAATTAAAATTAATAAACCTGACACTTCAGAAAATATATAAATAAGATGTAACTTTTTCAGTTATGTAATCATTATAATCAATTACACATAAAATGTATATTGTTGCTAATATGTCATCATTGCATAAAGCCAGACTGACTATCATCTATGTTTAAAGATGTTAACCAGTAGTTTTGCATCATTATTAATTAATGTTATAGGCCTCCAGTTGTCGAGAAGCAAGCTATCCTTATTGGTTTTAGGTACCAGTGTAATTAGACCTTGACACATAGATGGGGGCTACAGGCTTCTTCTTCCAGCTCCACCGCCTGTCTTTTACTCAAAACCACAGTCCTATAAAATAGCTTCCTTAAAAAACTATTTAAAAAAAATTTCAGAAATGTATTCTTGGAATATCTTTTATAACTCAGCTGTTAGGCCACCATTCCCCAGGGGGATTTATTCTCTTTTAACTTACTGGTGTTCTTTTTTAATTATTCTAATGATATATCTTGTTCACAAACTTGTTTCTTTGTTTCATTAATACTTTGTGCAATATTTTTAATATTAGAAAGAAAATTTTAAGATTGGCTACTGTTGTGTTTAGAGCACGTTTGGCGGGTCTTTAGATATCTGCTCATAAATTATAAGCTTATATATAGTGTTAACACCAGTATTTAGGCTTTATTTAGGATTTAGGCAACAATGTAATTAGGCCCTGACACATAGATCCCCCATCTATATGTCAGGCCTACAGGCTTCTATGGCGTCCTTAAAAACTAATAATAAAAATTCAAGAAATGTAATCTTGGAATACATTATTAAAGTCACACGTGATTCTTTTAATATAAATACATATTTTTTATGAAGTAGACGCATTTGCGCACATGCGCAGTACAAATAGTGTTTCCGGTACGGAACAAGCAGCCACACCGCTAACTGAGATTCGACCGGAAGTAGCGACAGCGCACTCAGTCTATTGGATGTGGCACCAGTTACCGTACAGAACTTTCGCGAGATTTGACATCTCTGGTGAGCGTCATGGTCTCATGGTCTGCGCCATTCGGTCATAAAGCGGAAGTGAGTTTGTCACCTGACTTAAACATATGATCCGCAGACTCCGCAGAAAGACAAACCAGCTCGGTTTTTAATTGATTACATTTAGTATACTGTACACTGTGCTCTATGGCTGGACGAGGAAAATTAATCGCGGTCATAGGCGATGAAGACACCTGTACCGGCTTCCTGCTTGGAGGAATCGGAGAGCTGAACAAAAATCGCAAACCCAATTTCTTGGTGGTTGAGAAGGACACCAGTATCACTGAGATAGAGGAGACATTTAAGTAAGTCTTCGTGATCAGTTAGTGTTTTCAATATCTTTTTATGGTTTTTATTCTTATAAGCACGAACACCGTTTGTTCTTCGTGCAGTCTCTGTATTTCTCTTTAGGATGTCTTTAGATCTTCTCAGTGCGACTCTGACATCTCTGTGATGAAGCTCTCGGCCACACTGTGTTCACTGATTACTGATCAATCTGATTATTTCAGGACGTTCACACGCCGACGATGCCTCCATTCATCTTGTTTTTTGTGTTTGTTTGTTTCTCCTGCTGCCTGTAAATCTCACATTTATTGCCAGAAATATAGCTATACCTTGACATTCTTGTATAAAGTTGTATACGTTAAAATAAAATGTAGTTTCTGAAGGACCCTTGTGCAGTTTTATTGCTGCTTCAACACCAGAGCCTTGGATCCAAACACTGAAGATTTCCAGTCATAGTTTTTTCACATCAGTCTCCAGTCAGTCTTTCTTATAGAAGCATTATAGCAAGGATTAGAGTCTTCCTTTTTCTCCTTTTAATCAGATTGTGACACTGATGTATGTTTCTGTAGCAATGTTAGTCCAAATGTCTAACATCAGTGCAAAACAGCCTCCTGTGATTGAATTTGTAATCTATTTAACCATAGCCTTGTCCTTCCACCATAGAAAAGCAACGTCATGTTCTTAACTATAATCAACATTGGCTCTGAGAGCATTGGCTTGTTGTGGAGTAGTGTGTAAGAGTTAGTCTTTAGATGAAAGTCATAAATGGGATATTTACATGTTATACACAGTAGAACTTTAACTGAAAAATGAATGAATGGGTGTGTGTGTG
>JAAIIK010000156.1:108339-140479 GCA_014706435.1 Silurus glanis
TATATATATATATATATATATAGGAAAAAAATAGGAGAATTGTATATTGTATATACAGAATTGTATATTGTATATACAGGGTATGCTTATGACACAGGTATGCTTATGATGCAGGGTATGCAGGGTATGCTTATGATACAGGGTATGCTTATGACACAGGTATGCTTATGATACAGGGTATGCTTATGACACAGGTATGCTTATGATACAGTAAACAGTAATCACATAAGGTGGTTGATGTGATTGTCTTTAAAGTGAACGTGTGCGGTATGGTGTGGTATAAAGTGCACTGTGCCATGCAAGTCCACAGTTAAAGTGACTGTCCAGGGTTTAAAGTGTTGTAGTGCGAGAAAAAAATAAAAATATATGCAGAAGTGTGATGATGGAGAGAGAGTGACCAGCTTTTAGATCCAGTTTTTAGATTCTGGGTGTCTCCTGGTTTAAACTCCGAATGGCCTGCGGGAAGAAGCTCCTCCTCATTCTCTCTGTGTTCGCTTTCAGGGAGCGGAAGCGTTTCCCTGAACGCAACAAAGAAAAGAGTCCATTGTTGGGATGGCTGAGGTCCTTCATAATCTTCCTGGCTCTGGTCCAGCACCGCGTGCTGTAGATGTCCTGGATGGTACGTTCAGCTATACGCACCACCCTTTGGAGGGCTCGCCTGTCCTGCATGGTGCTGTTCCCGAACCAGGAAGTGATGCTACCCGTCAGAACGCTCTCAATGGTGCAGGTGTAGAAGGTCTTTTGCACCTGAGAGGGTAGTTTAAAGTCCCTTAAGCATCTTAGATGGTACAGACGCTGCCGGGCCTTCTTCACCAGGGTGTTGGTGTGACAGGACCAAGACAGGTCCTGTGTGATGTGAACACCTAGGTACCGGAAACTGTCCACTCTCTCCACTGGAGTCCCGCTGATGTTTTATCGGTTGGTATGACCGCTCCCGCTTCGTGCTGAAGTCCACGATCAACTACTTAGTCTTGCTGACGTTCAGGAGAAGGTTGTTCTCCTGGCACCATCTCTCCAGGTTTTTAACCTCCTGTAGGTAGGCCGTCTCATCGTTGTTGGAGATCAGACCCACCACAACAGTGTCGTCAGCAAAATTGATGATGGTTGTGGAGTTGGAAGTGGCCACACAGTCATATGTGTACAGTGAGTACAGCAGGGGCTCAGAACACAACCCTGGGGAGCTCCAGTGCTGAGGGTGAGGGTGGATGAGGTGTGTTTTCCCACCCGTACGGCTTGTGGTCTGTCAGTCAAGAAGTTAGAGATCCATTGACAAAGCGGCAGGCTGAGTCCCAGGACCTCCAACTTAGAGGTGAGTGTGGAGGGAATTATAGTGTTAAATGCTGAACTGTAGTCAACAAACAGCATCTTTGTATAATTCCCATTTCTTTGGTCCAGGTGGCTGATTGTAGTGTGGAGGAGATGTGAAATGGCGTCCTCGGTAGAGCGATTCTGACGGTACGCAAACTGTAGTGGGTCCAGTGTGTCGGGTAGTGATGCAGTGATGAAGTCTCTGACCAGTCTCTCAAAGCACTTCATCACTACTGAGGTCAAGGCTACAGGGCGATAGTCGTTAAGGCAGGCGGGCTGGGGTTTCTTCGGGACAGGAACAATGGTGAACTGTTTGAAACATGAGCATGAGGGGACAACAGACTGTTCCAGTGAGAGGTTGAATATCTCAGTGAACACCAGTGCTAGCTGGTCAGCGCAGGCTTTCTGAACCCGACCTGTGATGCCATCTGGTCCTGCTGCCTTCCTGGTATTCACTCTCTTGAATGCCCTCCTCACGTCATGCTCCGAGATGGTGAACGTGTTTACCTCTCCGGCTCTCTCGGCGTGCACGCTGGTTGTGCCGCTAGCGCCGCTAGTGTGGTTAGCTGCAGCCTCGAAACGAGCTTAAAAGGTGTTTAGCTCGTCTGCCAGAGAAGCGTCCGCATTCACCATTTTAGAAGATGGTGTTTTATAGTCCGTTATTGTCCTTAGTCCCTGCCACAGGCTCCTAGAGCCACCTTGTTGGAACTGTGACTCTAGTTTCCTCCCGTAGCGCCGCTTTGCATCCTTCACCGCTCTGCGAACACTGCAAGACGCAGCCTTGTACTACTCCATGTCCCCGGTGTCGAACCCCGTGTTGTAGGCAGCGGAGCGGGATCTCAGAGCGTCTCGGATGGTTTTATCCACCCACGGCTTCTGGTTGGGAAACGTTCTGATAGTGGTTTTTTGCACCGTATCATCTGCTAGTTTCCTGATGAATCCCACAACCGCTTCCGTAAACATTTTGACGTCATCAGAGCTGCGCCGGAACATGTCCCAGTCTCCGTCATCCAAAGCGTCCTGCAGAGCGGCCACCGATTGGTCAGTCCAGCGTGCGATCTCCATCTGAACCGGAGCTTCCTGTTTCAGCCTTTGTTTGTAAACAGGCATGAGGAAGATGGCGGCATGGTCCGATTTCCCAAACGGTGGACGTGATTGTGCCTTGTAGCTGTTCTTGAATGTTGCATAGCAATGGTCCAGTGTCCTTTCGCCCCTGGTGGGGCAGGTGATGTGCTGGTAAAAGTTCGGTAGTGCGCGCTTGAGGTTGGCACTGTTGAAATCTCCGACCACAATGAGCGCAGCGTCCCGATGCTGTGTTTGGTGAACAGTTAATGTCTCGTGCAAATCCCATACTGCAGTGTCCGTGTCCGTGTCCGCTTGAGGTGGAAGATAAACGGCACTGACTATGACCGAGCTGAATTCCCAAGGTAGATAAAAGGGTCGACATTTGATGGTCAGTAGTTCCAGGTTTGGTGTGCAGGAGCGTGAAAGAGGAACGATGCTCGCGCTGTCGCACCAGTGGTTGTTCACCATCAGACACACTCCACCTCCTCTTGACTTCCCCGACTCCAGTGTTCTGTCCATGCGGTAAACCGAGAAGAACTCGGCCGGCTGGATGGCGTGGTCCAGTACCGCTGGGTTCAGCCATGTCTCGGTGAAGCAGAGAAGGTTGGAGTCCCGAATGTCTCTCTGGAACTTGACCCTTGCCCTGAGGTCGTCGAGCTTGTTTTCCAATGACTGGACGTTGGCTAACAGGATACTAGGTAAGGGAACGCGATGTGCGTGTGCCCTTAGCCTGTTTCTGACGCCGGCTCGTTTCCCTCGTGGACGCTGGTACGGGTCGTGTCCTTTATTCTCCCTCAGGATCTCTCTCGGCCAGCATGAGTCCGGGTTTAAAAAACGGCGAAAGGTGAGTGCATTGTACACCAATAGATATAAGAGTGTCTCTGTCATATCTAATGATGTCCATCTTGTGTAGATGGAACTGTAACTAATTAAATAAAAGTATAAAATAGAGAAAACGTAGCCGGAGCAGTCGTGACGGCAGCCGACCTCACCGGCGCCATCTTGGAAGTGGAGAGCCTCAGTGGAGATCATCAAGAGCCCCAAATTCCTTGGTGTTCATCTGGCAGAGAACTTCACTTGGTCACTCAACATCAGCTCCATCACCAAGAAAGGCCAGCAGCATCTCTACTTTCTCAGCTGCATCTTTGCCTGGTTTGGGAACTGCACCGTCTCGGACCGCAAGACCCTACAGAGGATAGTGAGGACAGCTGAGAAGATCATTGGAGTCTCTCTCCCCTCTATTACGGATATTTACACCTCACGCTGCATCCGCAAAGCCAACAGCATTGTGAACAAACTCACACACCTCTCACACACACTTTTCACTCTTCTACCATCAGGGAAAAGGTTCCAAAGCATTCGGGCCTCACATCCAGACTGTGCAACAGTTTTTCCCTCAAGCCATCAGCCTCCTCAACAACACAGAACCGAACTGAAACTCTCACACACACACACGCACGCACGCACGCACGCACGCACACACACACACACACACACACACACTTACTCAACTGTGTGTACTGAACTCAAACACACACTCATACTAATTTCACACATCCATGACTTTAGTATCACCCATATTATTATTTATTAGTACACAACTGTTTACATACTGTTTTTGTACATTCTTTTTACTGCTGTTTTGCACAACCTTCTATGTTTACATTTTGTGTGTTTTTTTTTTTTTTAGAAGTACACTCCTGTATCCAGTTCTGTCTTACACACTACACTGTATCATATACAGTAGGTTTACTGGTGGCGCTATGTTGTGCTTTGTGTATTTGTCCTACACTGTTCTCTTTCAAACATTCGTTCGGTATCTCACTATGGGAATCGCCTCGGGCGTGACCAATCCTGGAAGCATCAATCACACCACGTCTGTCGGCTGACAGACCAATCACGACAGTGATGCGGGAGTCCCGCCTCCCTATATACACCGCTGCCGGCAGTCCCTGCCTCATTCTCGTTCTCTTCCCCGTGAAGATCCTTTTAGGAAGCTATCCTCAGCAGATCCTCTGGGGGCGGTCGCTTAACTGTTCACAGACAGGCCGTTCAGGTACATCTCCGAGCGCGGCTGCTTCTTGAGGAGAATATCCACTGTCAAAGCGGATATTCCCTTCTGCTGTTTCTTTCCTTATTTTCCTTATTTTCTTAGAATATCGTTCGAGACCTGTTTCGAGAAGCACGTCGTGGTATCTCGTTGTTTCCTTTTTTTCCGGTGATTGCACCTCCGTTATGGCGACTGCGAGTTCATCCGGGTGCACGGCGGGGAAAGTTCAATCCCGACCGTGTGCATGCGGGTCTACGATCTCGGCAAAAGACTCTCATCCCCTGTGCATCGTGTGCTTAGGAGTTCGGCACGCTCAAACCGTGCTCGCTAACCCCGAGTGCTGCCCGCACTGCGCTCTTTTCCCGTCAAGGGTTCGGGAGCGCCGCCTGCGAGTCGCGGCCGCGAATAAAGGGGACCCATGTCTCTCTCCGCTGCCCGCAGAGAGGGACGAAGCTGCTTCGCAAGCACAGTGCAGCTGGGGAGAGTTGATGGACGGGGTTTCTCCTGTCCTTCCTTCACTCTTCGAATCTAACTCTCTACTGGATAACAAGGGTGAGGGAGAGGAAGATGATGAGGTCGCTCGTTTTTTGGAGGAAGATTTGGAGGACGACGAGGAGGATGCTATCCTTCCTCCTGATCTTCTCTCCAGGCCTGGATGTGCTACGGGCCCTTCCCCCATGCCAGGTGAGCTGGACCTCGTGGAGGTGTGTAGGAGAGCAGCCAAGAAACTTTCCATCGAATGGCCATCTCAGCAGGTGCATCAGGACGCTGAGAGGGATTTATATGATGGGAAGAGGCTGCCATCGCGCACTTCCCCAGTTAAGCAGCTGATTCCTGCTGTACCGGCGTGTGTCACATAAATGCGTCGTTTCTGGGACAAGCCCTTCTCGCATAGAGTGCCCGTTAAGGGTTTCTCTAGACTGGAGGTGCACGATATGGAGGCTTTGGGGATGTACAACCCCCCCCCCCGTAGAGCTGTCGGTGGCTAGCCACCTCCACCCAAATCGACGAGCTGCTCTATCCTCCTCCTCCCCTTCTCTGCCAGGACGTACAGAAAGGCTGTCCGCCTCCCTTTTCCAGAAGATCTACCGCTCCTCGGCCCTGGCGGTTAGAGCTCTGAATGCCACCTCAATGCTCACGGCTTACCAGGCAGAGCTCATGGAGGAAATGGGGAGGCAGATTGATGCTGGGTCACCAGGTTCAGCCTTGTGGGAAGAAATCTGCGTCATTGCGGATCTCAACCTACGTTCTTCTAGAGGAGCGGTCCAGAGCTGCGGCCGCAGAATGGGCCTCGCTGTGGTAGGCGAAAGAGCCCTGTGGTTGGGGTTGACGGGCTTATCGGAGAGGGAGAAGGTGGAGTTCCTTGATGCCCCGATAGAGCCGAAAGCCCTTTTTGGGGCTGCGGTGGCGAATATGCGCCAGCAATGCGACCTTCGCAAGAAGGACGGTGAAACATTTGAGGCATGCCTCCCAAGGAAGCCTCCTGCTCGCCCTCCCCAACCCGCACGTTCATATTTCGCCCCTGCGCCCAGGGAGAGACAGCCTGGTTTCGGGGCCCCTAGGCAACCCCCACCCCAGCAGTCAATGCGCGGGGAGGCTCGCCAGAAACAGCCCCAGCCCAGGAACAAGACCTCTTTTGCAGCGGCAGCTGCTAGGCATCGCCCAGCGGACCCTCAGGGAGGGAAGAAAAGGCGGGCGACCTAACCTGTGGTCTGATTTTGGGTCAAAAGAGAGGTGGCAGCACTCTCGGAGTTTCTGTAGCACCCCTCGACTCATCTCAGGAGTCTTGTTCTCCCCCTCCAGCGAAAAGGCGTTGGGGAGCGTTTCAAAGACTGTGTTCGACGAACAAGTTTTCTCCGGTTGGAGTGTTGGCACCAGTTCCCCCAGTGCCCGGAAAGTTACTTCTCCCCTCTCCACCCGTGGGGTTATGCAAGAGAGAGAGCAGAATGTTCCATGTTCGTTCAAAAATATTAAAGATTTGTTCTGTGCATCCAGGCAGTGGGCCGAGGGCACAGATGTGTGTAATAAAGGGAAAAGTGAAAAAATCCACACACACAATAAAAGAACTCGAATCAGAGTTGCAACCCCCGGCTCTGCCGCCAGATGGTGCCACCGCGCCGTCTGTAAGCGAGAGCCACAGAGGTCCGCTCTCTGCTCGCGCGGAGAGTTGGCGCGCATGCGCAGTTCATCATTGGGTGTATTCCACAATACAGCGGGGATATCGCCTGCAGTTTGCCGTGAGACCACCGCTTTTCAGCGGCGTGATTTGGTCGACAGCAGAGGGTGAATCTGCTCAGGTTTTGGAGGACGAAATAACCTCCTTACTGAGCAAAGGGGTAATTCGATCGGTGCCGCGAGAAGACAGCCAGCTCGGCTTTTATTCCCGGTACTTTGTCGTTCCCAAGAAAGGGGGGGTCTCCGTCCCATTCTGGATTTACGGAACCTCAACGAACACCTCAGAAAGTACAAGTTCAAGATGCTCACATTGAAAGCTTTGTACAGTGTTATTCGTCCCAGAGACTGGTTTACGTCAGTGGATCTGAAGGACGCGTATTACCACATAAGCATTTATCCGGCACACAGGAAATTCCTACGCTTTGCCTATCAGGGCACAGCCTACGAATATTTGGCGGTTCCGTTCGGGCTAGCTCTAGCTCTGCGGATCTTTACCAAATGTGTCGAAGCTGCACTGTCTCCGTTGAGAACGACGGGCGATCTCCTCCTCTGCGCTCCGTCAAGGCAGCAAGCGGAGGTGGATACGGGTGTGCTTCTGTCTCACCTGACTGGCTTAGGTTTCAGAATAAACGAGACAAAAAGCTGCTTGGTGCCCACACAGGAAATAATATACCTGGGTCTCAGATTGAACTCAGACCTGTATCAGGCTTTTCTATCAGAAGAGCGCATCAGGTCGATTCGCAGTTGTCTCTCTCTTTTTCAGAGAGGAAGGACAGTTCCATTCAGACTCTGTTTACGCCTGCTGGGGCTGATGGCTTCGTCAGTGTCTGTCATACCGCTGGGACTGTTGCGAATGAGAGAGTTTCAGTGCTGGGTTACGGCACAGCGCTTATGTCCGAAGCGCCACCTCAATTGCAAGGTGATGGTGACGTCACTGTGCTTGCGCGCTCTCCATCACTGGAGAAATCGCGATTTTCTCGAGTCGGAAACCCCGCTGGGGGCTGTAGTGACGACGGATGCGTCACTCGCAGGTTGGGGTGCGGTGTGCGAAGGCAGGATGGCGAAAGGGAAATGGCCCGTTTCTCTTCGGTGCGCGCACATAAACTTTCTGGAGCTGTTAACGGTGTTTCTAGCTTTGAAACATTTCGTGCAGTTTCTTCGGAGTCACCACGTATTGGTCAGATCAGACAACACGACGGCGGTGGCGTACATGTATCGCCAGGGCGGAACGCGCTCTCCTCGACTTCACCGTCTGGCGCGAGATCTCATGGTGTGGGGCATGGAGCATTTCCTGTCGCTGCGAGCGACTCATGTGCCGGGAGTGCTGAATGCGGGGGCGGATCTCTTGTCCAGGGGAAATCCCCTGTACGGAGAGTGGTCTCTCCATCCTCAGGTGGTGAACCTGTTATGGGGGAGATTCGGCCGGGCCGCCGTAGATCTCTTCACCTCGCACGAAAACACTCATTGCCCTCTGTTCTTTTCTCTGGCGAGAAACGGTGCACCTATGGGTGTGGATGCGTTAGCCCACCCGTGGCCAAACGTTCTGCTTTACGCATTTCCTCCACTAAGTCTGATCGTGCCGACTCTACAAAGAGTAAGAGAAGGCGGTCACCCTGTCATACTAATCGCTCCGAACTGGCCAGGGAAAGTGTGGCTGACGGAGATATTTCAACTCCTGCACGATCGACCCTGGCCTCTCCCGTTGCGCAGGGATCTCCTCTCGCAAGCGCGGAGAGATTTTTCACCCGACACCGGACAGAGTGGCTCTCTGGGCCTGGCCCGTGAGAGGATGAATCTTAGTGTCGCTAGTTTGCCTCCGAGGGTGATTGAGACGATTCAGAATGCGAGAGCAGCTTCGACGCGCTCTGCATATGATAGGAAATGGAATGTGTTTGAACTATGGTGTGCTCAGAGACATATCGTCCCTTTTCACTGTTCTGTGGCAGATGTGTTGTGCTTTTTGCAGGAACTTTTGGATAAGGGCAGGGCTTTTTCAACCGTTAAGGTTTATCTCGCCGCTGTTTCTGCATGCCACGTAGGGATTGACGGTAATACTATCGGTCATCACCCGCTCGTGTGCAGGTTTATGAAGGGGGCACAGTGCCTGAGCACGTTCTCAAAGCCGCTGGTTCCGCCATGGGATCTTTCCGTGGTCCTGAGCGCGCTCTCTCAGTCTCCCTTTGAGCCGATAGGGAGTATTGATTTAAAGCTCCTGTCGCTTAAGGTTGCTTTGTTATTGGCTCTTTCTACCGCGAAGCGGGTTAGTGAACTTCATGCTTTGTCTGTTCATAACTCCTGTATGCGTTTTGCCTTGGATTTCTCGCGAGTGGCTCTCAAGACTAATCCGGCTTTTATCCCTAAGGTGAGCGAGTCAGCTTTCGCCTGCAGACAGGTGGATTTAATGGCCTTTCATCCGCCTCCTTTTTCCTCAGCGGAGGAGGAGCGGCTTCACTGTCTGTGTCCTGTCCGTGCGTTACGTCACTATGTTGACAGGACGAAGGGATTGAGACGGAGTAATCAGCTGTTTGTTTCATGGGCTGATTCCCGTGAGGGAAGTCCCGTTTCCCGGCAGCGCCTGTCCCATTGGCTCGTGGAGGCTATTATAGTGAGTTATAATAGCGTGGGTCTTAACCCTCCGGAAGGACTGAGGGCTCATAGTACCCGAGGCTTGGCCGCTTCGTGGGCGCTTTTTAAGGGTGTTTCGATTCAGGACATCTGTGCGGCAGCGTGCTGGGCTTCGCCGCACACTTTTGTCCGTTTTTATAGGTTGGATGTCACGGAGCCTTCGCTGGCTCATTCCGTCCTGAGTGTGTAATACATATATGTATATGTTTTGTATGTGTGTATATGTATGTATGTATATATTATATAGATATATATATATATTTCATGACAACGGATGATGGTAACATCGTGGATCGGTTGTTTGTCATTTCTCTCACTTTCCACTCTCTTCAGTGAGAGGGGTTATCTCTTTTTATCACATCACTGAGTTGGTTGACACCTGCTTCGGACAGCATATCTGCAATACGGGAGTTGTCTATATCCCATAGTGAGATACCGAACGAATGTTTGAAAGAGAACTTTAGGTTACTTACGTAACCCCGGTTCTCTGATAACAGGAGTGAGGTATCTCACCACACTTCCCTCCTTGCAGTGCACGGAGAAGAGATATGTGAGAATGAGGCAGGGACCACCGGCAGCGGTGTATATAGGGAGGCGGGACTCCCGCATCACTGTCGTGATTGGTCTGTCAGCCGACAGACGTGGTGTGATTGATGCTTCCAGGATTGGTCACGCCCGAGGCGATTCCCATAGTGAGATACCTCACTCCTGTTATCAGAGAACCGGGGTTACGTAAGTAACCTAAAGTTTTGTCTTGCACTGTTTGCACCAGGTTGCACACGATGCACTTTATGTGGCGAGGACACTTACTGGTCTTACTGGTGTTTTTCTGTTATGTAGATTTATGTTGTTTTATGTAGCAACAGGGTTCTGGAGGAACGTCTTGTTTCACTGTGTACTGTGTCAGCTATATAGAGTTAAAATGACAATAAAAGCTTCTTGACTTGACTTGAAATGCACAGCCCACCACTTACACATAAAACTTTTAACCTCCACAGTATACTCCCCACTGGTTTTCTCGTTTCTTGAGCAGTGTCTGAAACAAGTGATTTTACAAGACAATTCTTTGTATCCAGCTTAATCTAGAAAAGCCTTCTCTGATTCTCATTCTCTGCCACACATTCTGTCATTAACCGAGCTAGCCGAGCTCACACTCCAGACCTGGTGGCGGCGGTAATGCAGAACAAGGGCGATGAACACCATTGTTAAAAACTGAAGACGGAGAAGGCGGTCACGTGACCTTGCCAGCGCGTCACGTGAGAGATACAGACCGTTCGGGGATTTGTAAGGGAAGTAAAATGGTATGTTTGTTTGTTTGAATTTTAATTGTTTGAATTTTCTGATAATGAAAATTATCCAGGTTTTAACTCGTTGTTGCTAATATTATTTGTTTATTTGAAGTGTAATGCCGTTCAGATACAATGTGCTGTATGTAACCGGAGGCCGGTCATGTCTCCTCTCCTCTGCCGCAGACTGCTGCACTGACTCAGGGTCTGGAGAGAATCCCGGGCCAGATCGGCTACCTGGTGATCAGCGAGGACGGAGTACTGGCCGTGAGTTGTTGTTTTAGTTTTTTTTTTTTCTTCATTTTCAATGTGTTTTTGTCCCAAAGCAGCTTTACAGACACAAGTTGAAATCTAAAGTTTTACTGTTTAGCGAGATGGTATGAGGAAGAAACTTTGAGAGGAACCAGACTCAAAAGGGAACCTCATCTGGGTGGCACCAAATGTTCAATTCAATTCATTTTTATTTGTATTGCGCTTTTAACAATGAACATTGTCTCAAAGCAGCTTTACACAGATAATGTGGTGATTAAAAATGAATATGTTCTTTATAAGTAAGTTTGTCCCTGATGAACATGCCGGTGGCGACTGTGGTGAAGGAAAAACTCCCCGAGATGGCCTAAGGAAGAAACCTTGAGAGGAACCAGACTCAAGAGGGAACCTCATCCTCTTCTGGGTTGCACCAAATGTCCATTTATTACAGATATACGATGTTGCGGGGTACAGTGATGATGATCAGAAGCGAAAAGAAGTCCCGAGTCAGTGTAGCAGACTGTTGACATTAACTACAGTCCAAATCCATCCTCAAAGCGCCCGTTCTTACTCTGGAATTTCATGGAACCACCCAAGGTTTGATTTGATTGGGAGCCAGTGTAGATGATTAAAACAGGGGTGATGTGCTCATTATTTCTAGATCCAGTGAGGACTCTTGCTGCTGCATTCTGACCTAACTGAAGCTTATTTATGCACTTACTCGAACACCCAGACAGTACAGCGTTACAGTAGTCTATTCTAGATGTAACAAAAGCATGAACTAGTTTTTCTGCATCCTGTAACGACATCATATTTCTAATTTTAGCAATATTTCTAAGGTGAAAGAAGGCGATCCTGGTGATATTATTCACGTGAGCCTTAAAGGAAAGACTAGGGTCAATAATTACACCAAGGACAGCCGTAAACGCTGAAACAGAAACACCATCCAGAGATGCTACGTAATCGGAAAGTTTGCTTCTAGCTGCATGTGGTCCTAGTAAAAGTACTTCCGTCTTATCGGAGTTGAGCAGAAGAAATGTAATGAATGTCCATTCATTACAGTTCCATCATTGTTGAGGTGTACAGATCAGTGATACAGAACTCTTCAGAACTCTTCATGCAAACTGGTCCTGAGTCCATTGTAGCAACTGTTAATATTAATTACAGTCCAAATTAATGTTCATAGTTCTCATAGTTTGTTTGTTTTATGTTCCTGTCTATAATTTCTTGACAACCACAAAAGCAGAACATCCTGAAGGCAGGCTGGTGCTGGTGTCCACTGTTGTAGAAATGTCAATGTTGTGCTGCATTACACTCCCCCAGAAACCCCGTCCAGCTCCATGAGTTTGAGCTGCGAAATAGGAAAATGATTTCCTTCCCCATGGGCGATATGCATTTCCCCCACTGTGTATTTAAGCATGTTTCCAAGCAGGAAAGTGCAAATAGAATTGCAATTACTGGGTACAGTGTGATTGTGATTGTATTTCATTTTAGTATTTCACAATCATTCTAGTTCAGACACTACAAATAAGACTTTCCATTTTTCAGCCACCAAACATTGCTCTTCATAAAAATGTGATAATGTTCTGAGGTTAAATACCATATTGTCCATATAATTTGACATAAAAAAAATATATCTCGTAGAGAAAAATCAGATTGTCACACTGATTATCCACTGATTATTAAGAAAGATTGTGTGAGACAGTTGCTTGTTTTAAGACCATGACAGCGTTTGCCTGATTAGCTTTTAGAATGTCAAGTTTTAGATGTGCAGAAACTACAACAATCATTCTTACAAAAAACAAAGTATAAACCATTGAATAATCAACGTGAAGGTGATTAGCCCCAACCTGCAAATTATTCATAGTTTATAATGTAATACATGACAGTGGTATTAAGTTGTGAAATTAAGCACAAATAAAGTAGTTAAATCATTCTCAGATATTAGTATCTGACACCTAAAAGCCCCATGGGCTACTGCAAATGGTTCTGGAGTGGCATCCAAACAATGTGAAAATAATCTGAGAATGATTTAACTACTTTATTTGTGCTCAATTTTCAATTTTGGAGCTAAATATCCCTTTTGGAGCTAAATTAGCACATTTGGTGTAAAGGGCTGTTCCAGATGTGAAGCCGGACCGTAGTTTGGGGATCCCTGTATTAGGGCCATGGGTTCTTAAAATGTCTTAAGATTTTTTATATTTAAGGTTTTCAAATATACTTTATGGCTAAATGTATGTGCACCCTTACCATCACACTCATTTGAGCAAGTCCTTGTTGAACATCCCTTTCCAGATTTATTCCTTCTGTGTTTGCAGTTATAATAAGCTCCACTCGCTGGTTCATAATCTCTGGTGTTTGTAATGTTTCTATGATTTATAATCACACTCTTGGTGTCACCCAGATGAGGATGGGTTCCTTTTTGAGTCTGGTTCCTCTCAAGGTTTCTTCCTCATACCATCTCAGGGAGTTTTTCCTTGCCACAGTCGCCCCAGGCTAGGGCTAGGGATAAATACACATCATTCAATTATATTAAAATCTTTGTTTTATAATTCTTACATTCTGTAAAGCTGTTTTGAGACAAAGTCAAGTGCAACTGAATGAAAATCTGGAGAGTGCCAGTGGAGATTTGTGATCATTCACCTACAATCACATTAGTAAGATTAGGTGCTGATATTAGTGAGAAGGTCTGGGGTTTAGTTGATGTTCCAGTTCATCCCAAAAGTGTTCAGTTGGGTTGCGCTCAGGGTTTTGTGCAGGACACTTGAGTTCTTCTAATCCAACCTTTAAACTTCACACATGGAGCTCGCTTTGTGTACAGGAGTTTTGTCATGCTGGAACAGTGTAGAGTGCTTGCTGGCTCAGAGAATAGAAAGTGGAAAGCAGGCAACTGGTTTCAACAAAAAAGAAATCGCTTTATTTTTCCACTTTTCTTTTTCAGACGAAGCATGTAATCGTGCACACACACACACACACCTTTGTGTGTTCATCTCTCTCTTTCAATAGTTTCTGCTGCTCTCAGAAAGAGAGAAAACCTATTCATGTTAATTGAACATATGTGATTGATCTTTAACCACTCACTTCCTCTCGTTCTGCCCTTCATTCCTTAATCCCACACTGCCTCTTAGTAACAATTTCTCTTAGGAAATTCAGAGACAAAATATATGTGCTACTGATTTTTAACAGTTTGGGAAAGAACCACGCATGGGTATGGAGATAGAGGGTGCATATACCTTTGGCCATCTATTGTATGTAGCTTTTAACTATTTAGCATTAAATTCTGATCTTAGGCTCAGTTTTGGTGTATTTGATAGAAATAATGTAAATAATTTGACGTTTGTAGTTTTTGATATTTTATTAACCTTTTCTTTAAGCATTATTGAATTTCGTCAAATTTTCATAAAATGTTGCTTCTTATTTCATTTATTTCACAAATAAATATATTGGGAATCTCTCTGGTTTGTGGGTCTTGTATTTTGAAATGTTATGGGTCACATTTAATCAGGCCACATTAACATAGTGTTTCAGTTTTTTAGTCTAAATTCAGTGAATAAAATTTCTCTGTTCATGAACTGGCACTTAACAAACCAGAATGTTTGTTAAGTTTTTATAGCTTTATTGTACGATT
This sequence comes from Silurus glanis, assembly GCA_014706435.1. Lineage (NCBI taxonomy): Eukaryota > Metazoa > Chordata > Actinopteri > Siluriformes > Siluridae > Silurus > Silurus glanis. Next base: position 122,726 of record JAAIIK010000156.1, read on the forward strand.
GTAAGCAAATGTAATACAGTAAATGATTTTTTATTTATTAATGATTTTTTTTTTTTTTTGACCTCTGCTGAAGAAACTGTTGTGGATGATGATGATAGTGATGATGATGATGATAGTGATGGTCAGTGGCAAATTGTTCAATGGAGTTGAAAGGAAAGCTTCAAATCAAATCTTTGGTTCAATGATGGTTAAGGTGTTTGTAAAATTGACATTTCGGATGTTGACAGTATTAATTGTCACTTGGTCAGCTCTTTAAAAACTAATTAAAGCATGGAATTTTATCGTAAATACACCAGAAAATGTGCTGAGTAAAAAAAATGTTTAATTAATGACCAGTGGAAAGTAATTTAGTAAAAAATGACGTATTAGTTTAAATGCTAAAAAACATCAACTAATTTATATTGAGCAAACAATTGTGTAAATAGATCAATAAGATGTAGAAAGTATAGCAAGTTTTTTCAAGGGAGGGAATAATCTGAGAAAATATGAATAATATCTAACTTGGAGTAATTGAAATGTTTTAGTTACTTTCATAGAGATTTACAGTTGTACTGTTTTACTAACACATTGAATGAGTTCATGAGATTAAGGCATATATGCAGAGGCAGGGCTTATTTTTGTTTTCCCTGAAACAGAGACATGAATATGGGTATACTGCACACCTCAAAGTTATATTACTTAGTTATATTATATCATAATCACATGCTGAGTTTCTTAAATTGAGTGTCATGCTATTTTCTTTCCGCTAGTCTTCAGGAGAGCTGGAGAATGATGAACGTACAGCAGGTGTGATCATGCAGATGGTCCGCACAGCATGCAGATTTCGGCTAACCGGTGCAGCAGAACCTCCTTTTAAACGCATGTCAGGTGAGATGTACAGGTAGCTGTACTACACAAATAAATTATGCTGCCAACAAAGTACACATAACTGGGTACAAAATAGTAATTCTAATCTAATTTTACTCTCATTTTGTCCGCAGTGATGTTTGAGGACTTTGTTTATGCCGTGACTATCTCCGGGCAAAAAGTGTTTGTAGTGAAACGTCAGAACAACCAGCGGGAACCTGTGACTGCCTAGTATTATAAAGGAACTGCAAATTACAGGGCAAGTCATTAGAATTAGAATAAAGTACACCCCCTTAATCTGATGCCAGCCTGAGGGTAAAGGGATACTGATTTTCTTCTCTAGCCTGATATGAAGAATTATGCCTAAAATATTTGAAACACACAGGGTTTGTCATAACTGGATTAAGAATACCGAAAAAAAAATGTTATGCACATTGTAGGCTGGGGAGGAATGGTGTGTCAGGCTTTATGACTATTAATGCTGTATTGAATGTAGATGTTGTTTAACTCCGCGAGGGATTTTAAATGCATCTGTTCCACTAGTAACAAAATGTCAGTATGCATACAAAATTTGTCTGTTTATAAATCAGCTAATAGCATTCATTATGTTGCTCAAATATGTCGTAACTTTTTGTTTCAACCTCGGGGCTGCAACCTCGTATGCAAATGAAGTAAATTTTTGCCAACTGTAGTTACATTTTTGCAATTGGTGTTGTTTTATCATTTCATTATTATCTCTCAGATTTATTATTGTTATTTTTATAGCTTTATTACTCTACGTTCAGTTTGGAGCAACACTTTATCCAGATCCTCGTGGATAATCATTTACAATGTACATAATTTAAACAGCACATAGTCACATTTGTCTGTAGCCTTCTGTGTTGCTTTAACGCTTGTATATAAACTTAGTAGGAAAACTGTAAAAGTGTAAAAGTCTAATTGTATAAAGAATTCATAATATTTAAATATATTTTCACATGCTATAATACATAGTAAAAATTCTGCTCCACGTTTTGTGATTCACTGTGAGCTGATTTTCAACTGCATGTTTCAGAAACAGTTTTGATTTGATGGTTTTTATTATTATTATTATTATTTTTTTTTTTTTTTACTATTTTGAATTGTAGGTGGAAGCAATTCAGACAGCAACAAATCTTAAAAACACCACATTTTGAAACTGATGTAAGTGACATCAATATCATGGTCTGTAAATAACTAATTAGGCTTAGTATGTAATTTTTTTCCTGCTTTAACATACCTGTTTAAGGTTATTTTGATTGTTTTGTCTGCACCATAAATAAATTTGACTCATTTTGAACCAAATACATTATTGTTTATTTACTGAAATTGTCCTACCAAAGAGTTCTGCTGTCCTGCAGAATCTCCAAAACAATAAAGGTAATTATAAACTAGGCATAGTTTTAGCAAATAAATTGGATTTTCAAACAGTCCAACTTCATGTGGAGGATCAACTGATAAAATTCAATGCCATTATACTTTTTATTTACATTTCATATTCCACTGATGTAAACATGTCTGCTGATATGTCATCAATAAAAACACATAAGGACGGGTTATTGAGAAACACATCCTCTTTATCTGTCAAGAGTGAGAATATGCTTGTTGGCTCACCAATCATCAGAATAAAAAATCTAAACAAATTAAATGTAATAGTTGTGTTAAAACACTGTGGGCTGACACATGAATTGTACAATTGCTGACATTTAATTCTTAACCACTGATTTGGGAAAAGCCAAAAACAAGACATTCTTTTTACCCAGTTAAGCACTTATTATTATTGTTGTTTTTTGTTGGCTTTCATGACTTTTTGGTGTCTATGTTGTTGTTAGGCTTTCTAACAGTCCATTATTTAAAGAGGTGCCTACTCTTTAATTAATTTATGATTGTCTAGTTTTATACTAATCATTACTAGGATATAAAAAAAGCAGAATCTAACCATGGCTTTACCTGGTTGAAGTGTTTGGGGAAGTGGTAGCTCAGTGGTTAAGGCTCTTGGCTACTGATTGTAAGATTGGGTGGTTTAAGATGAACCATTTCTAAGCTTATGTAAGTTCTCTTATTTTGCTCTCACTTTGTCTCCACAACATCCTACATGCGTTGTCCCTCTAATAAACTCATTTCTAATCCTGTCCATCGTAGTCACTCCCAACGAAAACCTCAACATCTTCAGCTCTGCTACCTCCAGCTCCACCTCCTGTCTTTTACTCAATGCCACTGTCTCTAAACCATACAACATCGCAGGTCTCACCACAGTCCTATAAACTTTCCCTTTCACTCACAGATACTCTTCTATCACAAATCACTCCTGTCACTCTTCTCCACCCACCATTCTTTCTTTTATGTATTATATGGCAATTATTTAACAGTCAGAATTTAGTAAAGTAATTGGACACCATTTGTTAACACAGACAAATAATAAATATGAAAATAATAATTATTATTATCTGCAATAATAATGGTGTAACTAAATAAAATAAATTCTATGTAAATTTTATAAATTCACACACACACACACACACACACACACACCTGTACCTTGCCTACCTGAAGGTGAAGGTGATCGAGTGGCCAAATATGTCGGAACCCTATTGAGCAACTGTGGGGCATCCCATTGGTGAAGAAGTGGCATGTGTGTAACATCCATCAGCTCCATGATGTTATTTTGGAGGAGTGGAAGAGGATCCCAAGAACAACCAGTGCAGCTCTGATGAATTTCATGCCCAGGAGGATTATGGCAGTGCTGGATAACAATGATGCTCACACACAATATTGACACAATTTTGATATGTTCACTTGGGGTTTACTCATTTTTTGATTCCATCTATTTAGACAATTAGAACAAGGTTCCAAGTGAGAACCTGCAAATTATCTGGGGTTGACTATGTATATATACACATACATAAGGCTCTATGTTAAATCATATATATATATATATATATATATACATACAGGGTTATTCAAAAAGAATGAACCGATATCTTCAGTTTCTGAAGATTCTCAAGCATCGTCATGAAATGAGTCAGTGACCATTTAAAAGAGGAATAATCTAAGTTGATTGTGAGTATAATACCTGTGACTTGGCTGGATTTTTTTATTACTTTTCCTTAATAAAATATTGCGCAATGAAATCGGTTAATTCTTTTTGAATAACCCTGTATATTGTAAATTGTAAATTGTACACTTTTATGCACAAAATGAGCTCATTTAAAATTGGATGCCTGCTACAGGTCTACACTCTTTTTTTTTTTTTTTTTAATAAAATAAAAAAAATTATAAAATAAAAGGTAAAAGAAGGGTATACATACATTGTTACAACAAAATGGAGGAATTTAGATCTTAGAGCATATTCAAAGTTCTGGCTTCTTGTAAAGATTTATAATATAATACATTTTTTATTCAGCCTTAAATTGAGAGATCTTGAGCATCCTTTTTGACCATTTACATTTATGTATATACACTGCAAAGACTGAAATCTAAGAAAGGGAAAAAAGCTTATTTCTAGAAAATATATCTTGTTTTTTGCCATAAAAGATAAAGAGTCTTAAAAATCACATTGAACATTAGACTATAAATCTCAAAGTAAGAAAATTGTTCTTCTTCAGTCTAGGCAAGTATATGTTAACTTTTTTTTTAGCAAGATTTCACTAAAAACAAGTGACAGCTATAATGTGCAAGTCTAAAGTGCACATTTAATTTGATTGTTGTGCTAATTTTAAGACCAATACTGCACTGGAAAATTCTAAAATCAAGAATCTTAAGAATGGTTCCATTTTTTGTCAATACTTAAATTCAGTTACATTGCTTGTGTGAACATAAACACATCGGCAAAAAGTTGTTCGATTGCGATTTATTTTTTACTGAAAACGCAGAAAAAGAATTGCATCATGAACACACATACAATAGTGAAATTAATGTATGCAGCACAATCACATCTAACTGATTTATTTCTGTGGCTGTCAAATAAGACAGCACTAACTTTTAAAGCTCCTCTAAGGAATAATCTACGTTCATTACGGGTTTACTCATTCAGCTGCAATTTGAGAACACATAAAGAACGTTTTTTTTTTCTTAAAAAAACAGAAAACATTATGCCGCTGACTGAGCTGGAGTTGTACTGAACATTCATTTAAAACATCACAATGATAAATGGATAAAACAAAATGGTTATACACTTAAAATTAGTTAAAACATAAATTTACAGAACAGTAAAGGTTTTTTTTTGTAATTTTTTTTTACATATTTGAAGCTTTATGTAATTCAACCACATCTCCAAGGTAATATTTTATAGGGACATATGTAATGTCTTTATGACTGAAACTGTAATATGGAGTGACATCTACAAGGTTGTCTGCATTTACTAGTTCTGTGCCTCTGCCAGGTTGGGAACCTCAATTTTATAAGATGTAGTCTCTGCGCAGTGTTGGCCACGTTGACCCTGCAACACGCGAACGTTTTGTAATGCGCATGCGCAATCAGCAATCAGCGCACCAGCTGAGACCAGTTTGGAGAGCAAAGATACTTTCTTCCGTCAGTTTATCATCATGGATGGCCTCGACAAGGTTGCGATTTCCACTCTAAAAGGTTAGTAATTTCTAAAAATGTGTTGATTTCTAAAAACTTTATCGTTTCTTATGGTCATTCTTGTATTTGAAATTGAATTGTAATCGAATATGTTGTGTTTCCCACCGGGAAAAAAAAACCGCTTTTGGAATGCTAACCGAATGAAATTAGCAAAACATTTTACAAAGTCTCATTCTCTTGAGATCTGTTTAGTTTTTTTTTTCTTGAGATTTTAGTCGCTTCCATTTTGATTTTCATGTCATTAGTTGTACTAATAAAGCTAATTTAGTAATACTGAGCTATGCTAACTAATGTATTTACCAATGTTTTAAGCTGCTAACGTTGGGGAAGACATTTTTACCAACTCTCTCGCGAGAGGATATTCGAGATCTCTTTCCTGGTCCTGAGCACTTCCTGAGGCGCAAAGCCATTTGGCTTTTGACTCATAAGGAAGAACAGGTAACTTTATCTTAATACTTGTCTCTTGAATATTTTTAACCTGTTAGTGGACATAATTTCAGAACAGATGATTATATGTAAGTTGGTGTGGTTGAAGAATAAGACACAAGTGACACATTATGTGATAAAATATTACTTTGTCTGATTTTGATTTTGTAATATTTTATATGAATATTTCTATATTTGTATTTTAGGGGAACACTATTCCTGTTGAAGTCTGTGGTTCATCAGCAGATGAAGAATATAATGAAAAACAAGACGGCCCCAGCACTTTGAAGTTTTTAAAGTTGCCCAGCCCAGAATATGTTCTCTTCACTGGCAGTGAACTACAACAAGTGAGACGTACATACTTTGAGCAGCAACGCTTTGGAAAAGAAGGTGAAGTTACCTTATCAAAAGAGCTCTTCTGCCGGCTCATCCGAAATACCATGACAAACATGATCTCGATTGCATGAGCCTCTTCCGATGACTTCAAATATCCCAGCAAAAATGAAGTTATTGCCATGGCAAAGCGGTTAGTGGAATACTACCCTATGATAAAAGATAAGTCAACTGGATCTAGGCATGAGTGGGTGAGAGGCTTCATTTACTTGAATATTTATAAAAATGTTTTGTTGATAACATTGTTTTAAAACTATTCATTCACCATTCGCTTTTGTTCTGTTGTACAGGATATTGTTGCCAAAAAGCTCTTGAAGCGACTTTCAAATATCCGAAGTCCCATGAAGGCCAAACGCACTCCTTTAAAGATAGCACATCAGTACAAAGAACCTTCTGCTTCTATGGCAAGTGACTATGATGCTGATTCCAGTGCATCAACAGTCAATCTTTCACCACCTTCAAGATCAAGCACCCCACGGGAAGAAAATGACCGCATCGATGAAGGATGTAAGTACATTAAAATCTACTTTAAAATGTACTAGTATTTGTAGTAAATAACAATTTTAATGTAAGCCTAGTTCTATTTTTTGTTTTAATGTAGAATACATTCTTGAATTGCTAATTTTGTACATCTTGTTCAGTGGTGTACTCTAATTATATTGTACGGCCAAATTGCAGCTGATGGTCCAGACAACAGCCTTGACAGCCTGAAAACTCAGGCAAGACATTACAGAACTCTGCAAGAAATTTACAAATTAAAGAAGCCAAACAAAGCTGCTGTAACTCGTTTATTAGACCTGGAGTTCAAGTCCAGAAGAAATTTCATTGATTCTGATGCTATGAAGGAGCAAGATAGACCTACAAAACTTTTACAGGCATACCCCTGCTTCAAAGAACTGGACCATGTGGGTACACTGAAGCATTGTTTAGATTGATGTAAACCATATTGAACAAATCCTATATACTGCAGACATACAAGTTGATGATTCTTTTAATAACATTAAATGATTGAAATTTTTTCAGGCAATGGATGAACTCCAGAGAATCATTGAGACGAACAATTGTCAATACATTTCTGAGGTGAAGGGCAGGTGGGAGACCTTCTACTCCAAGGTTCAGTTCTATGGAATGATTAAGAAAGTCATAAAGCCTCCAAAGACATTAAATGAAGGTAAAACATTTTCATTAATTGAATCTGTATGGACCAAAGATTCCCAACTCTGGCCCTTAAGCCGGGCTCACGCTACAGGATTTTTTAAATTCTAACCGATTGAAATCTGGTTGCAGCGCGCACACAAGGAGAATCTTTGCAGATTATCTTCCCTGAAATCTTAAACATGCACACACAAGATTTAAAAATCGCGGCGCAACACACACTACAAGATTTTGCAAAATTTATCATGCCGGAGGAAGCGCCTCACGTGATCTAATGGAGACTCGGAAAAGCGGGTGTAAACAAAATGGATACTGTAGCACAACAACTTGCTGTATCAATACTGATCGTTTGTAGAGGAAAAAACAAAAGCGGAAGATTAAAAGATTGTGGATGAGAAAATGGAAAAGGGGAGTCATGATCAACGAATCCGTTTCGCGGTCGCCATTTCGAAATATTCGTCACTTCCGTCTCCTCGTAGACTTGTTTCCTATTGGCTATTCTGAAAGTACTGACGAAATCATAGCCATGATCATAATCAGATTTAAAATCTTAAATATCAAACAATGTTTGATATCGGGGCAACCCCGATTTGTGTTTGAACAGATTGAAAGGTCCAAGACCGGGAGGTGTTCTATCTGTGAACAGCTCACATTACAAGATAATCCGTGCCGAAAATCGGGGCCGATCGAAGTGCTTGACAAGATTTTTGCTCCGATTCTCGGGAGGGGAAAATCAGGGCAAAATCGGGCTAAAAATCCTGTAGTGTAAGCCTGGCTTTAGGGTCCACTTTCCTGCAGAGTTTAGCTCTGACTTGAATCAAACACATGTGAACAAGTGTCTTCAGGTCAGGTTCAGATCAAGGGTTGAGCTAAACTCTATCCTGCAATAATCAGAGTTGAAAACTCTTGATATAGATCAGTGGTTTTCAATCCTGTCATTGTTTTCACAAATTCGCGTTCTGGTTGTTTACGTATAGACAATGCCCGTATCATGTTCTAAACCTTGCACATTCAATCCTGTTATCAAAAACTTGCATTTTCATTTGAATGGCAGAAATAAATGTTTTCTATTTTGAGTTGAAAATGATGCTGTGTAGACAGCCCTTTAGTTCAGTTAATTGAGCTTTTTCCTAATAAACTGATGATCTTAATTAGGTTAGTTAAATAAGATTGTTTGTTTGAAATGTTCAGAGCAGTGGGTCTCCACTACCAGGATTGAAAACCATTGTTATAGAATGTACTCTCAGACCTAACATCTTATTGCATATTAATATCTCTCCTTTTTGTGTGTACTCTCCCACGCAATAGTTGAACTTAAGTAAAAATTATTACCTGCTGCCTACACTCATTAACAAACTGGGTTAAAACCATTGTAATGTAAAAAAGAAAAATTATGTAAATGATGACAATCTTTGTTTCGTTGAACTATCCCTTTTTAATAAAATTACCTATAGGCCCAAACTCAGCTTTTTGGTAGAAAAATTTTTTATAAATGCTTCATATTGAATGCAATACATATACTACTGGAAACAAACATTTCTTTGTCCTCAATCACTTCCACCCCACAACACATGAAACAAACATTTTGCTGTAGTTTGCAGCCTAATTTCTGTATTTTTATTTGGTTTCCAGCCCTCTGAGGATCCTGATACCTACATTCATCGGTGCATGTTTTCCAGTCCTGTCTTGCTGGTTGGGGAGGAGAACTGTATGGTGGTTGTAGGTACAACCCCAGTTCTAACATTTCCCAAAGACTTGCTCCATGAGGGGCCACTATACCTCCTAGCTTCTTACTATGCATTTCATCTCACATACCCAAAGTGTATTGCAACACTCTTGTCTGTGTTGCAAACACAAGTTCTGAGAGATGCCATCCACGAGCAGGATGCGACCCCCTCGTACAAAAAGGCCATTCATGAATGGAGAATGTTTGTTGACTAAAAATTGTTTCAAGTGTTGTATGGCTGAGGCTCTGAGACACCTGCAGTGTTATTTTTGCTCTATTTGTACTGTTAGGAAGTTTCTCCTATTTTCATTAGTGTTTCGTCTATCTTCCATTAAATAATGGAATACATTAGACTGACTTCTGTTTGAGGCTTATACAGTGTATTGATCTGTGCCAATGTTTTTGCCTTATTTTTATTTCTGGTTGATTAGTTTTAGACTGTTCATTTTGCTGTGCTATTCCTGAATTGTTTTAAGCAGAAAATGTTCATTCTTGAATCTGCTATACATTAAAGGGATAGTTGATGCAAACATGAAAATTGTCCTAATTTACTCCATTATGTTTCAAAACTGTCTGACTTTCTCTCTTCTGTTCAGTACAGAAGATTTTTTGGAAAATTTTGCTAAGCATAAAGTTGTCTGTCAACTGTCTGGTTGCCAACATTTTATTTTTATTACTGTGTACTTTTGTACACAGTAAAAGAAACTCACAGGATTGGAGCAACATAAGGGTGAGTAAATTGACAGAATTTACATTTTTGGTTCAACTATGCTTTTAATGAATGATTGTCAAACCTGAGTGTTTGTTTCTTCATATTGTATTTTTGTTTAAGGGGGCTTATTTTGAGAATTTTCATCCAATTTTTTGGGTTTTGTGTGATTACAAAAAATAATAATGTGCTGAATTTAAGGTGTAATATTCTAGTTTTAATGCAATCTTCCCTAAAATTTAGTCCTTACAAAACAGTGAAAATTTCTTGTTTGTCTAGTTTTAAGTCACATTATTTTTAGTGACCAGATTTAAGCAGTTTTCATTCATTTTTTTTTTTATTCTGTTTATAAAAAGGAAGAAAAAAAGGCTTGAAACTGGGCTTTTCTGTCTAGTTACAGGATCTAGTAGAATTTATTATTGACTAGATATTAATGCTAGTTTCAAGAATTCTTACCAAGTCAATTTTGCTTACCACATTGGCAGATTTTTTTGCTTGATTTCAGTACAATTTAACTAGATTTAAGTAAATATAGCTTGTTTTAAGAGGGGCATATTTTGCAGTGTAGAACCTAATAATATTAACAGATTTAGCACAAAAATGTGAATCAATGTAATTCTCGATCCCTTGCCTACAAGTTTCTTCAAACAGATAACTCCAGAGGTAATTGAACCTGTTTTAAAAATAATAAACTCTTCCATTAGCACTGGTTATGTACCCAAATCCTTCAAACTGGCGGTTATCAACTCCCCTACCTGAAACCTGACCTTTACCCATGTCAGCTGTCCAACTACAGGCCAATATCAAATCTCCCCTTTATATCCAAAATTTTAGAAAAGGTTGTAGCACCGCAGTTCTGCTCACATCTACTTAGGAATAACATTTTTGAAATGTATCAGTCAGGATTTAGGCCTCATCATAGCACAGAGACTGTGCTAGTTAAGGTGGTAAATACCTGTTATTGGCCTCTAATCAGAGTTTTGTCTATTGTTTTGCTCGACCTCAGTGCAGCTTTTGACACCATTGATCACATTATACTGCTTGCTAGACTTGAGAACGTTGTTGGAATAAAGGGAACAGCTTTCTTTTGGCTCAGGTCTTATTTGACTGATCACTATCAGCTTGTTGATGTAAATGGTGAGTTCTCCGCACACTCTGAGGTAAACTTTGGTGTTCCTCAAGGATCTGTCTTAGGCCCACTGCTTTTCTCTTTATATGCTGCCTCTGGGTGAAATTATACATAAACATGGTATTCGCTTCCATTGCTATGCTGATGATACACAGCTGTATATTTCAGCAAAGCCAGATGAGAGAGATCAGCTTAACAATGTTGAAGTGTGTAAAGGACATTAGACAGTGGATGCTTGATAACTTTCTTCTACTCAACTCAGATAAGACGGAAGTACTTTTACTAGGACCACATGCAGCTAGAAGCAAACTTTCCAATTACGTAGCATCTCTGGATGGTGTTTGTGTGTACAGCAGTCAAAAACCTTGGTGTAATTATTTACCTTAGGCTTTCCTTTGAGGCTCACATGAATATCACCAGGATCACCTTCTTTCTCCTTAGAAATATTGCTAAAATTAGAAATATGATGTTACAGGATGCAGAAAAACTAGTTCATGCTTTTGTTTCATCTAGATTAGACTACTGTAACGCTTTACTGTCTGGGTGTGCGAGTAAGTGCATAAATAAGCTTCAGTTAGTTCAGAATGCAGCAGCAAGGGTCCTCACTAGACCTAGAAATAATGAGCACATCACCCCTGTTTTAATCAGTCTACACTGCTCCCAATTAAAACTCGCATTGATTATAAAATACTACTACAGTAAAACCCTGTTGTACGAGCAAACGGAGATACGAGCGACCTTGCTCGCAAAATTGTACCCTGTTTCATGAGCAAATTTCGAAGGCACGAGCAAACCCACGCTGCCGGTTCCCCGTTTTCGGCGGAGGGAAGCATCAGTCGCTTAGTTGATCTCGTATCACTCGGTCGCTCTCGTTGTTCAGTGCAGCAAAAACATAACTTTTTTCAGTTTTATATTTTTATTTCACTAGAAATCTTGAAAAATGTCTCCCAAGAAAATCAGTGATGGTGCTGTGAAAACGAAAGTAAATAGAATTACCATGGAAACTGAGGAGGTTATGAGCGTGATGCGCGTCTCACACTCGCAATCAACCACTACCATGAGTAAGTGTTAAATTATGTTTACATTACGGTAATTTGGGGTGTATTTGTTTGTTAAAATAGGCTACAAATACTTTAAGTGCAGAAATAAGTGATCGAATGAGATCTCGGAACGGATTAAATCACTTTTACATTCATTCTTATGGGGAAAATCAGTTCCGCAGTATCTGAGTGAACTTCTGTACCAATATGATCCCCACTTAGGGATTTGCTTACTTGGATCAATAGGTACAGGCTATTTCATGGTACCTCAAATAATGAAGCAGGGGGCAGATCTTTCTCTTATAAAGCCCCACAGTTATGGAACAGCCTTCCAATCAGTGTTCGGGACTCAGACACAGTCTCAGAGGTTCAAGTCGAGACTGAAAACATATATTTATTTTGCCAAGTCTTTTATCAGTAGATTTTTTTTTTTTTTTTTTTTCTTTTTTCTTCTTAGGTAAAGGAGCAGATCTGGAAGGAACATGGATATCGAGTGTTTGGTGAACTGGGATATTTGTATGCTGTCGTCCCCTCACTTTCACACGTTCACTCAGGTTTGTTGACGGTGGTGTGGTGGGTCGTCTCTTATCCCAGAGATCCCTCATGTCTGTGTTACCTTCTGGTTCTCCCTTTTAGTTCTGCTGCCGGAGTCCAAACTGCACAGTGACATTAACTTTCATACAACAATAAGGACTCATAATAATCAATATCCTTCTCTTCCTGTCATCTCTATCTCTCTCTCTCTCTCTCTCTCTCTGTCTGTGACCCCTCTTCCCTCCTCGGATCTTCCCACTTCGTCCAGTCCTGCCTCTGGATAGTGTTCTCTTCGACTGGAGGCCACTCTGTGCAGTTGGGGATGGTTTCTCAACGCCTTGGGTGGTTCCATGAAATTCTGGAGTAAGAACGGGAGCTTTGAGGATGGATTTGGACTGTAGTTAATGTCAACAGGCTGCTACATTGACTCAGGACTACAGTTTGCTTTTGATCATCACTGCACCCCTCAACATTTGTATATCTGTAATAAATGGACATTCGGTGCAACCCAGATGAGGACGGGGTTCCCTCTTGGGTCTGGTTCCTCTCAAGGTTTCTTCCTTATGCCGTCTCGGGGAGTTTTTCCTTGCAACAGTCACCACCAGCTTGCTTATCAGGGACAAACTTACACTTATAAAGAACATCTTATTAATTTTTATCACCACATTTTCTATGTAAAGCTGCTTTGAGACAATGTTAATTGTTAAAAGCGCAATACAAATAAAAATAAATTGAAATTGAATTAAATATTCTTTTTTTTTTCCTTCATTTTCCTCTTTAAGCAGGTTCTTAAAAAAAATACAAAATATACATGGTTTATGTAAAATGAAGGTTTAGTCTCAACAAAGGAAATCATCGGATTCCAGATTTTGTAAAATAAGTTAGTCTCTAGTGGAGTGTTTCATTTTTTCCAAATGTAGAAAAGACATCAGGTCCTTTAACCAAGAGAAATTAGCAGATGGGCATGGGGATTTCCACGGAAGCAGTATTCGTCTTCTGGCTACCGGTGAGGCTAAAGCAATAATATCGGCATGCCGCTTAATATATAAACCATCAACGGGAGATACTCCAAAAATTGCAATTATTGGGCAGGGTTTCACAGAGACATTAAGAGCTTTTGACAATGTGTCAAAGAAAGAAGACCAGAAAGAATTCAGTTTAGGACAGGTGTAAAATGTATGAGTATGATTTGCCAGGGACAACGAACATCTATTACACCGGTCATCTGTTAAAGAAAGTTTTTTTCAATTTTGCTTTGGTGAAATTAATTCTATGAACTACTTTAAACTGTGTAAGACTCAAACAAGCACAAATACAGAGTTAATTTTAGCTTAAACATTATTCCACAGCTCCCCATCAAGTTCCAGTCCTAACTCCCGCTCCCAGACTCCTTTAAGTGCAAAAAGAGAAGAGGACCGTGAAGATCGAAGCAGCTCCTAAATAGAGGCAATATGGTTGAGACTTCGAAAGAGAAAATATATCTTCAATTAAAGTTTCCCTTGGCTGCTGGGGGAATGTAGCAAAATGTGCTTCAGCAAAATTGCGTAGTTGAAAGTAAAGGAATACATTAGATTTGGATAAACTGAATCTACTAAGCAAATCATTGAATGACACAAATGTGTGATCCAGAAACAAATCATGAAACAGAACTATGCCCTTCCCCCTGAGCTGAGCAAAAGTTGAATCCAGAGTAGAAGGCACGAAAAGATGATTGCAACAAATAGGCGCGTAAGGGGAAAGTGTTTTTAATTTAAAGTGATGCCGGAACTGTTTCCAGATCTTAAGTGATTAAAGTACAATTGGATTAGTGGTGTATTTAGAGGGGCGTCACAAATTAGGGTAGAAAACTAATGCAGATAGAGAAGATGATGTGCAGGAGTTAGCTTCGATCATACACCAATTAATATCTGAGGAAATACACCATAAATATATTTTCTGGATATTAGCTGCCCAGTAATAGAAAATAAAATTCGGAAGGGCAAGACCCCATCCCGTTTAGTTCTTTGAAGAATTAACCTCGTAATTCGTGGGGGTTTCCCAGCCCAGCCCAGACATATGAGGATATAATGGCATCAAATAATGTGGAAAAATGGGAACAGTCTGAAACAGAAAAAGCATACATGGTATTATATTCATTCTAATTGATTCAATCCTGCCTGCTAACAATAATGAAAGATTATTCCAATGTTGAAGATCTACTTTAATACGGTCCACTAATTTTGTAAAATTTTCTTTATGCAATGACTTGAATGAATCTGATATATGAACCCCCAAATACCGAAAACCGGCAAAAGACATTTGAAAGGGGAGCATAGCCGGGGGAATTTGTTTTGCCAATATATTTATGGGGAAACACTCACTTTTAGCCAGGTTCAACCTGTATGCTAAAATAGAGGCAAACTCATTAAATGGACGCAGTATACTGTCCACACACTTAAGAGGATATGAAACAAAGCAATAGATCGTCTGCATATAGTGAGACGTGGTGGTTTCTTTCTTCTCTATGAATACCTGTAAATACTAAAGACGATTTAAAGGCTATAGAAAGAGGCTCTATAGCCAAAGCAAAAAGTAAAGGTGAGAGCGGACACCCTTGACGGGTGCCACGAGAAAGCGAGAAATAAGGGAATATTTCAGAGTTAGTCTTCACACAAGCCAAAGGAGCGGAATTCAGCAACCGAATCCACGAGATGAATCTGGATCCGCATCTGACTTTTTGTAAAACCATGAATAAATAATTCCACTCCACCCGGTCAAAATCTTTCTCTGCATCGAGAGAGATGACCATTTCTGACCTTGATGACCAGGATGGAGTAAAGATAACACTACGTATATTGGACGATAACTGATGGCCCAGTATAAAGCCAGTTTGGTCATCTGATATGATCGATAGGAGATGATTCTCTAAGCATTTGGCCAAAACTTTAGCCAGTACTTTAATGTTGTTATTGATTAGGCTAACTGGTCTGTAGCTGCCGCGTGTGTAGGGTCCTTGTCTTTCTTTAATATTAATGAGATCAAAGCCTGGTTCAGTGATAAAAAACCCTGGTCAAGGGAGTAATTGTATAGCTCTAATAACATGGGGGATAGCTGAATAGAAAAAATTGTTAAAAATTCGAAAGGGAAGCCGTCAGGGCCAGGAGCCTTGTTGTTTTTCATAACTGAAATGCAAGCGGTTATCTCCCCCAAGATAAGAGGTTCATCCAGGCCGCTGGCTGTATCTGGGTTTAACTTTTAATTTATACTAACCGGATCTGAAGTTAGGTTATTTGAGGAGTCATATACCTGTGAGATTAATTGGGAAGCACACTGATGTCTAAGCTGAGATGCTAAAAGGCGGTCGGATCTCTCTGTGTTCGTATTAAGTTGCTTTTGTGCGTTTTAGTAGAAATTCTGCCTTGTTGGTGGTCAATAAGTGAAATTGCATTAGTAATTTTAGCCGTTCTGTCTCCAGGACAGGATTTGGTGACCCAGCATTTAATCTGACTATCTCTAAAAGGTTATCTAATGCTTTAAACATTTCCAATAGAAGTGAAGGTGATACTGAATCTGTTTTGTTGGTTTCTAAAAAAAAAAATCAATGTTCTTAGAGACCCCAACTGATCCATTAAAGAAGAGAAGGTCCTAGACGTTGACGAAGGAGCTGACGTCTATGGTTGTGAGCGGTCTAGATTTGGGTTGATTGTGCAATTAAGATCCCTGCCTAAGATAAGGTGGTGAGTGTCTAAATCTGGGAGGTGATAATAATTAAGCAATAACATTATTGCATATATTTGTATTATTTTACAGTTTAACAGTAATATCTGTAATAATAATAATAATAATAATAATAATAATAATAATATTCATAACATATATTTGAATATTAATAATATATTATATACTGTGAAATAATAATCATATTAATAACAACAACAATAATAATGTTAATAATGATGATTATTGTTATTACTCTTAATACTTTTACTTTTATACTGTGAAAAAATACGAATATTTGAAAGAATGAATGAATGATTTTTCCTGCTGGTGGCGATGAGAATGATTTGTAATTGCGCTGTAATAAACCAGGCGTGTAAAACTCTTTAGTATTAAAGTATAAATGTATTATATCTAAAGTATAAACTCTGTTTATGTCTTTATATCGAACCTGCGTTTCATTTTAGACTTTTTTAAATCTATGCTGACGTGTCGCCCTTTTACGTGACCCGGATGTTGATCGACTTGGCTACGTATGTGTGAAATCTCCCTATGAGAGCGCGCCTCTGAATCTGACCCCGGAAGTGTAATTCTTCGACGTGTACATCTCTCGCATGTTTCCGTGCACTTCCGGGGAAGCAGTCCTGATCCACTCTGCTCTTCATTGCCTCGTTGGCTTAAAATCCAGAGCAGTCACACAAGACCATCAGTGGTTCTAAAGGCTTTTTTGTTCTTGTACGGAGTTGTTTTTTTTTTTTTTTTTTTTTTACAGAACTCGGTCATGGCCACTTCAGTATCTGCACCGGTCCAGAGCGGCTCGGGGACTCCTTCCATTCCGCAGAGAGGGATTGTGAAAATGGTATGAGCATATGGGTGATGTGAAGTTTCTCCGCTCTGCACTTTCCTCCTCATGTGTCTGGTTCTTGTGCGTTTGTGTCTGAATGCTGAAAGTTTCACTCAGATTCTGCAGCTGTTCTTTTTTTAAGCGTGTGTTGTCAGTTTTAGCCACATGGTTATTTATGAAGAATTAATCGATCGCTAAAATGTTAAAAAAAAAAGGCATGTTTAATGTGCCTTAAAATTCCCATGTTAGTTTATATCAGAGATATAATTTGCAAATGTTCTTGTTCAGTATAATAATTATTTTGATCTTTTAGAAACGTTGTTTCAAGCAGTGGTTTGTTTGTTTTCTGTGTAACGGTTAAATGATGGGATGTTGCTCCTCGCTCTGTTCTCAGGGCAGATTACGCCTGTGATTCCACTAACAAGTTCTTCTGAATGCCTCCTGTGTGGCTCAATCCCTCTCAGTCCGTCCGAGATCTTCCCGTGCCCTCCTGTGTAGGGATCAAATATATAAACTGAACGTCATGTGGGCTTACCCAACCCCTCTCAGTCTGTCTAAGTTCCACTCAGCATGTCCAAGATCTTCCCTGGCCCTCTCAGCATGTCCAAGATCTTCCCTGGCCCTCTCAGCATGTCCGAGATCTTCCCTGGCCCT
>JAAIIK010000156.1:143503-157021 GCA_014706435.1 Silurus glanis
AAAAAAAACATTTTTATTTTTTTTTTTAATACACAAATTGGCCTCTTCACACTCTGTAGTTCTGTAGTAAATGACACACTGAGTCCACATTTTGTCATGTGACTGCAGTGAGGAGCTGTACTGTGTGTGAGCATGTGGAGGGTGTGTTTCTGTGGAAGAAATGCTGAAATAACAAAACAAGAGGAACACTTAGCTGCTGTATGTTAAAGACATTGAATTATTATTATTTTTTCCCTCATGTAGTGCAGAATGATGTCATTAAGTATATATATTAATATTCGAGATCAATTTTTCAGTCCAGATCACTATAAAATGTAGCGTCTACTTTAACGATATAAAACGTTGTTTGAACTTGATCTGAAGTGAGTTGATATTTTTATTGTGCATTTTATAATAGAAAGATTTGTGCCTTTATTTAGATTAACTTTGGGTCTTATGGTGTTTGCTATAGAACTATATTGTTATATAATATTGGCTGTTACCCTGTGTGTGTGTGTGTGTGTGTGTGTGTGTGTGTGTGCGCGCTTGTGCTTGTGTGTACGCCAGTCCTGAGCAGGCCAGACTGTGTGATTTGGAGGACCAGGCAAAAGCAGCTAAAAAAGGCCTGTGGTCTGAGGGTGGAGGTGCTCACACAATTCGAGATCTCAAATACAGCATTGAGAATCCCCGCAATTTTGTGGACTCCTCACACCAGAAACCAGTAAATGGTGAGTCACTGGTTCCTTTTTTTTTTTTAGTGCCAGACTTAAACTTCCGTCCCCAATGAGTCTATCACCATTGGACAGTCCTTTTTATATTTCTTTGGAGCGGCCGTGTCCTCTCTGCTGGAAACAACCTGAGCAACCAGCCAAAAATGATCCAATACCAAAATGTAAACAGGTGTAGGTACATGCCATTACGTTTTCACAGAAATATAAACTAAAATATATTCTGGTGTATTCCTCTGTGGTATCTATTCCTCTTTGTGATTTAACACTATGTTCAACAGACAGGAGGTACAAACAAGTATTTGTCTGTTTTATTTGCAGCATTTTGATCAGTTAACACTAACACAGGAAAACACAACTCTTAACAGGGTTTAATAAAATAACAATTAAATGTCACCAACTACTATAGAACATTGCTGCTATTTATCAGATAAAGCATAAGAATATTGAGATGTTTCCATCAACTAAAAGACTAACACACGGTGCCTGCATTCGTTAGCTGCACACTTGCATTTCAAGCCCTGATTATAATCAGAGAAAAATCGTAATCCACTCACTGAAAAACTCCGATGTGAATTATTTTGCTAGCTTTGTTTGTAATTCTTTATCATATGTTGAATCCAAAAAAAAGAGTTCAAAGAAACTGAGAATTACTTTTTTTAAAGAGACTAAAGTAAACTAAATGTGGTATAATATTCATAATTATTTACTGACCATTTTTGATTAATTCATGTATTCTATTTCAATTAATTTATTTTGGTTTTGTAATAACTAGTTATTGCTAATAAACAAAGACTTTCACCACAGTTCAGTTTCAGATGTAGGCAGTTTATCAAATACAATCTTACATAAACTTCACTGCAAACCAGATCACACATTATTTATCGTGTTAGTATTCAGTTGCTCCATAGCTCACTGTCTGCACCACACATGTATTTGATTCCTTAATTTGCAAACTTTTTCACCAGTGAGGGTTTTTAGTTTTTTTTTTAAGCCTAAATTTGCTGTAGGTGGTTCTTTTACTATGAAATGCTCAGTCATCAAAAACTTGTCTTTTTGCTTTCCCTCTTTCACACTAGCCATTATTGAACATGTCCGTGACGGTAGTGTTGTGCGAGCTCTCCTGCTGCCTGATTACTACCTCGTCACTGTGATGCTGTCTGGAATCAAAGTGAGTATAAGTATTTAAGTGTGATATTCACATCGATTTCATGTACTGTGAGTGGAACTAACTATACTTTTATTAACGCTATTTGGCAATTCATTAAACTTCCAGTGCAAAAATCCAATCTTTTAATTTGGATATGAATAAATGCATGTATGTCAGAGGGAAGTTCAGCTTCATAAATGTTTCTATATCTGACTGGATAATTGCATGCGTGGATATAGAAATCTCCAATTTTCAAAATATCTTCAAAATATCAAATTTTTTCGATATTCCAGAGTGCACAGTTTGATCAATTATTAGGAAATGGAATCTGCACTAAAACTTGGGAGAGAAGCTGCAGAAAGGCCAACATCATGTTGAGGGAGCTGCAGAGCTCAGTGGCTGGGAGAGGCATAATGGTGCACCAGTCAACCATATCAGGAGCACTGCATAACTCTGGCCTATATGGGAAGGAGGCAGGAGAGAAGCCTTTACTCAAAAAGTGCCATCTGATATTGCACGACAGCAGTGCCCTATATATAAATGCATACACATTGTGCTTTCTAACACACTAATACGATGCCTTTCTTTGCTTTTTCAGTGGTCTGTGTAAAGATGGGGGAAGACTTCTCTAATCAGGATAGAAATGTGTCATAGCTTATTTTTGTTTCATATTTTTTAGTGTCCAACATTCAGGAGGGAAGCTGATGGAACAGAGTCACCAGAACCATTTGCAGCAGAGGCAAAATTCTTCACTGAGTCCCGTCTGCTGCAGAGAGATGTGCAGATCATTCTGGAGTCTTGTCCCAACCAGATCATCCTGGGTACCATCCTTCACCCGGTATAACAAACCTCTCTCTTCTCTTCTTAGTCTTTACCTCATTCATTTTGGTTTCAGTGTTGAAGTGTTAGACATGTAATGAACACTGGTTCTAAAAAATCATCTAAAATCAGCCACAGATCAAACGGTACCCATCTTTTCAGGTCCACTTCGTTCATTCACATCCCACAGTAATGGAGCCATTTCCCCCTTTTCCCTTCTTACCTTTTACATATGCTACTGGTAGACATTATGGTGTTCTGCTTCACAGCTGGTAGTAGTCTGCTTGTCTATTGTATGGCAATGTGTGCTTTCGTAAATCATTAGTTTTTTCATGGTGGAAAGCTGTAAGGGTGCCATCCCATAATCTTTTACCACTCATTTCTATGAGGAGCGATGTTTTAGTATCATAAAAGCAGTCTGGCTCAATGTGTACTGTTCTTGTGGTACTAGTGGTACCTTTAGCTGAACACCAGCCAACCAATCACCTCTATATAGCTGGTATTATCACCGAAAATAGTGATTTTATTTGATGTTCTTTAGCATGTAGCAAAATGAAATGGCTAATTCTTTCTGGTGTTAGTCACTAGGGGGCGTGTCTGAGTGAAAGCTAACATCAGAAAGTGAAAAGCCCTGCATTTCAATCACAGTTTTCCATTAAACCAGATTTTTCCCAGACTTCAACCGATTTGAGATAAAAGGACCGATTTTCGTTACCATTAGTCGCCCAATGCAGTAATCGAATTACACACATTTACAAAATTAAGCAAAATGATACTCTATGTTGTTTATTTTACTCACATTTTGTCAATGTTGAATTTCTTATCTAAAAAAACTCATGATGTGATTCATTGTGTGTCCTGCAGAACGGGAACATCACCGAGCTGTTGCTGAAAGAAGGCTTTGCTCGCTGTGTGGACTGGTCCATGGCTGTGTATACCCAGGGAGCAGAGAAACTGCGGGCAGCTGAACGGTCAGTCTGTTGGACTCTGCCCTAGTAGATGATACTCAGCAGTTACTTACATTTATTAGATCCTGTTAATCATCAATGGAAAACAGAGTCAGGCATTATGTAAAATAGTAAAGATGTTTATTCAACAGAACTGCCTATTTAAAGTACATTTCTATAAGTGCCACAACTGCACAGATTATGGGGAATAAGCTGTGATGCAGTTGCTGACCACTTGAATCAGTCGGTGCAAAAAATGGTTCTTTTATTACTGCTGTCTCCTAGTAACAGGAAGTCACGTGTCGTAATGGGAGATTTGGGAATCCAGCTTCTAGTTTAACTAAAACCTTTAGTTTGGGATTTTCTTTTCTTTTCTTTTTTCAAATAATTCAAATTATTAACTTAAAACAGAAGGACAAGATAATTAACTTTGTTTTTATGACATAATTATTACCTTATTTTCCGGACTATAAGCCGCTACTTTTCCCCCACGCTTGGAACCCCGCGGCTTAAACAACGTAGCAGCTAATTTATGGATTTTTCCTGGGTTTTTCCCGGTTTCACAAGCTTCCCGCTGCCAAAAAACTGAGACCCAGAACATTAGACCAATGAAATTGCAGAACGGGTTCAGGTGAACCAATGAAATTCTTTATATTAAATCATATGCGCTCCCACTGAATCGGGCCGCACCACATAATAAATATGGATGAGGTTCCTCTGACGTTTGACCTGCCGCTCACTCGGACTGTCAAAAGGAAATGCGAATCATTCGTCACGCTGAAAACAGCCGGGCATGAAAAAACACACTTCACCTGTGTTCTGAACTGCACGGCATCGGGAGAAAAAAAATAGTTGTGAAAGGAAGGAGGAAGACAGTGAACAATAACTTTCTTGGTAGGCTACTGTTTAGATACAAGCCGTGTAACAGACACTGTCTTTCGTTAAAGCCTGTGTAAAGTTCATTAGTTTCAGTGTAGACAGCGGCTACTGCGGCTTATAGACAGGTGTGGCTTATGTATGTTCAAAATAAAAATCTTTGTCAAATTCAGTGGGTGCGGCTTATATTTGGGTGCGCTTAATAGTCCGGAAATTACGGTAGTTTCTAAGGTTCTAAGGTCCTGGTTTGAGTTTTTACAGAAGCTCTTTAGAAATTACTCCGTGGTACTTGAGTGTATCTTTGCATGCACCCGCAGCTGACTGCAGCGGCAGCACAGCATCTGCTCAGATGTGTTAAATTGCTGTTGCCAAGAAAAACAGCAATGCTAGATGGCGAAGCGAAGCCAGAAAGCGAAGATTGTGACAAATTAAGATAAGCAAAGAAGAAAAAGTAAAAATTTTAAAGTTTAGGGATGCGTAGTGTACAGGAGTGAAAGTAAAAAACGAGTTTTCCCTTCCGCTTATCGCCTCTACCCCCCCTACACACACACACACACACACACACACACACACACACACACCCCCCCCACCGGCGTGTTCGTTAGCTCAAGTCGTCTCATCTCCAAGGAAAATACACTGAATAAAACCTTATTATATCTTTACATACTCTTTTATTATGTTTTTATACAAGATTTGTTATTTAGAAATGTATTTTCCAATTTAATAACATGAAACATAAAAACGGGGCGTCATTTTGAGGGTTGGAATGGATTAATGCCATTTTAAATATTTTCAATATGGAAAACTGATTTGATGTGCGAGCAAATTGAGATACGAGCTCGTCCACGGAACGAATTAAACTCGTAGGTCAAGGTACCACTGTATTTCTCTCGGGAGTTTATCTTTTGTCATCGTCATGCGCCACCGGGGGAAGTTCGTTTCCGTTCGGAAATTTCATTGGTCTAATGTTATGTCGCTCAGTTTTTTTGGCTTGAAGTTTGTGAAACCGGGAAAAACCCAGGAAAAATCCATAAATTAGCCGCTTCGGTGTTTAAGCCGTGGGGTTCAAAACGTGGGGAAAAAAGTAGCGGGTCTAGTGTGACTGTAGATGTATTTATACTTTTATTTATTTATTTATTTATTTATTTATTTTAAATCCTCTTTTCCTCCATTCTGGCTCTGCTCTCATAAATATGCACCATATTCTGTTTTCTGGTAGCTATAAATCCTTTTGCTGTTTTGTTGTTGGTTTGATCATCAGGGAAAAATAAAAATGTACTTTAAAATTGTTACTTGTTTAATCTTAAACAAAAAGGTCAACTAAACTGAGGAGCCATGCTGATGATGTGCTGGTTAGGACTTTACAGCTGTGGGCTTGTTTGTATATAATATTGGTTCATTTTCTCAGAATAGATTTTTGAATTGGTGTTTATTTATTCTGTAGTTTGGCTAAAGAGCGTAAAGTCAGGATTTGGAAGGACTATGTTGCTCCCACTGCTAATCTGGACCAGAAGGACAGACAGTTTGTAGCAAAGGTAAGTCCAAAGTAGTTTTATTTTTGTAACGCTGAACTAAATTTGAAACTAAAGTTCAGTCTTTTTTGTTGTTGTTGTTTTTTACTAATGATTCTCCTCACCACAACCGTGTCCCACCAAATTCTGTGACTGTAATTCTAACGCTACACTTTACTGTGACTGTAACACAATAAATAAATATGAAATTAATATTAAAGAAAGCATGGTAAAAGAAGGTGCAGCCACAGATCAACTGGGGCATAAATCACTCCTATTTATTATGGATGTGCATCACCATAACTGAGGCCGATGCAATTCGCATCTTGATGCACAGACAGCGATAAGATACATTAAAGCTACATAAGGAGCAGCTACTGATGCAGTGCGATATGATTCACCCTTTACGATACAGTGCGATCCGATTTCAGTTTGATTCAACACCATTTGAATGAAATATGATACAATGGGAGAAAAATATACTATTCCATTCAGTATAGTACAGATAGTTCTCTTTTATTTCTTCTGTCTTCAGACGGACAGCAAATCAATTTACTTAAGTACCTTCTAACTTCTGACCTTTCACAAACAGGCCTTTGTAGCGCAAAGTATTATTAAATAAATAATAAAATAAATCCAGATTTTCTTTTCTTGTTCCGTCTCCCGGAAGATGCAGCTCTACCTCTGCCATGTTAATCTGTATTCTATGTGACCCTCAATGTTTAAATTAACAATTATATTAGCACTTTTCCTAGTTTGGAGTTGTAGTTTGATTTATGTTCAGTTTGTAATTTAGTGTACCAGTGTAGATTTATCCATTGCTAGAGACTCAAAGCACTTTTGTAAGTCGCTCTGGAAACGGGCGTCTGCTAAATGCCACAAATGTAAATGACACACCTCGGTCTCCGTAGTGTTGTGAAACGTCATATTCACGTAGCAGCAGTGGTGCTGAGAGAACACATTCAAGAAACAGTTTAGTGACAAGAAATCAATCTACATAAAAATTAATCACAAATTATTGGTCAGATTGCAGATAATAAAAGTATAGTGCATCGACTACTAAATTATATAAATAAATCTTTTTTTTTTTTTTTTTTTTTTTTTTTTTTTTTACTGATGCAAATATGTTAAAAGTGATGCAAATGCCAACTTGCACACTTTTTTAAATCAGTGCATCACATTATTAACCTTTATGATGATGCACTGTACTTTTATAGCAATGCAAATCAGTGACTAATAGCATCCCTATCATTTGCCCCAACAGACTGATCTGCTGTGTCTTACTCTGCAATGTGCTGTACATTTCCCAGTGTGCCATTACTTCTTATTGAATACATAAAGTTTTTAATGGCGCGCGCGCACACACACACACACACACACACACACACACACACACACACACACACTCTTATTAATCTTGCTTCAAAAATCTCAAATGGAATTTGATCTAAATAGCAATTCATCATTAAGCATATGTAGTTGCAGTTTAGCTCATAGCCTACAGATGGTGCTGTTCTCTTGCTGGAACGCACTGTGCAGTGGCAGAATGAGTCATGGAGGTTTGCTGCATGTTTCTGCAGCAGCTTTCATTGAGGATCTTTGCATATGCAGCTATTCACTAACTCCCATGTGTGCTAAAAGAATGTCCACATTCTCCATGTATATTTAAAAAGTAGGAGAGATAACGCATGCATGCTGAGCATGTGTTTGTCATTTTCTAAAGACTTGTGACCTGTATAGAGAGAGACACTTATTTTTTAATGGAGTTTTTTTTTTTTTTCCACTGAGCTGCAATTGAAAGCTAAAATATCTTCTCTCTTGATCATCCTTCCGAGTTCAGCTTTTTTCTCCTAAACTTGGAATAAACCAGTTTGGGTGTAGGATCAGAGGGTTTCATTCATGCTTACTTGTTTGTTAATCATTTTGTGTATAATCTGTTTTCTGCACCTGTCCAAAAGTCTGTTCTGTTCCTTTCAGATTGCCAAGTTATTCACAAGTGGCAGAGGATGGGTGTTTATTTTAAGATGATGATGGAGTTTTAAGAATCCTTTTAGTGGATTTTCACTGTTTTAATGCTTCTTGTCTTTTATCCATCTTCTCCATTTTTGAGAATGCAGTTTTATAATGTCCCCCTAGAACTGCTGTTCACCTGAGATGTGGTGTATGTGTTCTTTGTCACTGAGGGCATTTAGGCTTTCATTACCATTAGGGTAATTGTTGGATAATTGGGGATTTGAGATTGGGAGAAGGATGGGGAGATTATCTAGAAGCAAGTGGGCGAAGTATTTATGCTACTGTCTTTCTTTTTTTTTTTTCTTGTGCTTCATCAGACTCTGCTCATGTTGGATTTCCAGGCTGTTTCTCTGGCAACAAGCTGTGGTCCATGTTGTTAAAGTGACTTACTTAACCCATCTCTCATTTTTTTCTGCATATTTGTTTTTCCTCCACTTTGCAGGTGATGCAGATTATGAATGCAGATGCCATTATTGTGAAGTTGAACTCTGGTGAATACAAAACAATTCATCTGTCCAGCATTCGACCCCCCAGGATTGAGGGCGAGGTATGACTGAGTGAATGTGTGTCGCTGTGTGTCTGTGTGCACCTTTTACTAAATCCACTGGGTTTAGGCTTTGCAGATTGCTGATGTGAAAAGCACCTGTCTCTCTGTCTGTCTCTGTCTGTCTGTCTCTGTCTGTCTTTCTTTCATTAAACTTCATGATTCAGAGTTTGACCTTCAGCCTCTGTGCACTTTTCTCTATAAAGTATATCTGGTAAGATCCAAGACAACAGTGCACTCTTTGATGTAGACAAAATGTAGACAATTGTACAGTAATCACTTCTGTGTCACAAAAAATATAATTCAATTGGGTATCATTTCAAATTGTATAAATTGGTGAATAATAAATTAACCACCACCACCATCAACTTTGATATTAATAAAAAAAAGACAGGAATGCTGCATTTTACAACAGTAATGAGCACTAAAAGCATCTCTGAAAGCACAACACAGTCTACCTACAAACAGATGATTTTGAGGTCCATTTTTCTAGTCTGGAACAGCAATTGGTATGTTCCCACTGCACAAACCATTTTGCAAGAATGATTTTAGCTCCTGAACTTTAGTTACAGGAACATTATCTCCTGTCAAATGGTAGATTTTTGTCTCTGCAGAACAGAGACTCAGAAGCAGTGGTGCTTATAGATTGAGCATAGCTGATGGCAAATTAAAATGTACAACATTAACCCTATTACATAGCAATTGTCACTTATAAGTAATTTGACATATTTAATTGTGTCAATTATTAAACACTTAAAATTTAAATGAACACCGGTTCTGTCTCACTAAAGCCTTTTCCATGTTCACCATGTTGCTGCGTCTTTGTCATGTCTTGAATAATTACATTTATAATATGATTCAGAATCCATGAATCAAGTCTAAGTCATTAATGTATGTAATGCATTTAGCAGTTGCTGTGTGGACATTAGGGTTTTTAGCTCTGGAATTATCAGAAGGTTTGAACAGTTGTACCAGCTGAACATGTTTGAGCAGATGTCTGAGTGCACTCTATTGAGAGTGAGTATAAAATAAAAAACTTAAGGAATGTTGTAATATACAGAGTATATACTCCAATTCAGGAACCTGATTAAAAAAGCGCTTACAGCTATTGATTATTTTAGTAATCGAGTATTCTACTGATTCGTGCATTGATTAATCGAGTTTAAAAATAAGGAGTACTTTTGATTTTATATATATATATATACACACACACACACACACACACACATACATACACACACATACACACAGTCGAACCCACTTATCTCGACCTCGGTTAACTCGCCAACCCTATCAAGTCGACGTTTTTGAAGTGGAACTGCCAAATTCTCGCTTTGTCTTAGCATTTTTTTAATCGTTTATGTCGATTTTGTTATGTTGCCGAACCCTAATATCTCGAGCACAAAAAAATCTATTCCAAATTAGTTTAAAGGTAAACACACTGTATGGTGGTGTTTTTATATTTTAATTTAAAAAGAAATTTGGAAAATTTGCCAAACTTTGGAAACTTTCTGTTGTGTACTTTGGCCTGAATCTTCTCTTTCTCCTCGCTGTTCTCTCTGTTCCTCCTTTTTATTCTGCAGTGTCTTCTGTGTTACCTGTCCAGGGTTTTCGTTTATATACATGGCAAAAGCAAAAACGAGGCTGAAAATGTGCGTATGCCTCTTTCCATGCAAAACTTTATTTAAGATATAAAAAAACTTGACGGGAGAGAGTGTGCACCTGGAAGTAAACTCCGAGCCCCACGTACGCACAACGTGGAAACACTGAAGGCGAGAAAGGGAATTTGTGACGCACATAGGGAACACGTCCTTTGAATGGACGCTTAGGGCCCTGTTTTGAGCGTACGGGACATTTATAAATGAGACCCCAGTGCGGTCTAGAATTTAGCAGGTGGGGTGTCAGTGATAATGGTCCGTGGGAAACGGAGCGCTCCGTGTGTAGTTTAATGGAATAAACAAAGCATAATAATTTGCCACAATGCTTTTTTTTTTTTTTTTTTTTTCCCTTTTTTTTGTTTTTCTCGAAATACTGAAGTTACTCGAGGAAACGTTTCAGTCCTAATCTAAAAAACATTTAAATGGTATTTCCACTGTGGAGTGGATGTGTGGAGAAAGAAAGATGAATCAAACCATCGTCTGTTCACCATTTAGAAATTGAGTTTTACCATATGACAGTTCCATGTGCAGGTGTTTTCCTCTGATTCCATGGCAAATGAAAGAGAGAAAATCCCTGGTGTTTATTCCAAGTGTTGAGTTTGCATTTGGTTTTTGGAACTCTTACTATGTCAAAATTGTAAAAGTATAACAGACCATCATTAGGCTAAAACACAAACAGCCCAGAGAGAGAGGCCAAAAGTTTTTGGAACATTCTTCTGAAGAAGGAATGCACTGGCAAGCATAGTAACACTAAAATACCTGGAAGACAAGCAAGTGGATGACTGCAATTTTTTCCTTTTGAAGGTAAAAAATAAAACCCTTCACAATTTCAATGAGTGAAGAAACTCTGGAGGAGGTAGGTGTATCATCAAAGTCTCCTGTGACACACCTTTCTGAATGTAAATAGTGTGTTTACCCACGCAAGAACAAGGCAATTTAAAAAAGAATGATCACCTATGGAACAAAAATATATATTTTTGACATAAACAAAGATATTAACTTGTACCAGAATGATTGAAAGAGAAGAGTATGGAGAAGGAAAGGAGGATTACTGGGCCAAAGCATACAGCATGGGCCGCTGGATTACTGATCGGAAGGTCGGGGTTCAAGCTGCCACTCCTGGGCTCTTGAACAAGGTCCTTAACCCTTGGTATTCCAGGAGCGCTGTATCATGGCTGACCCTGCGCTCTGACCCGAGCTTATAAACCAGCTGGGATATGTGAAAAAAAGAATTTCACTGTGCTGTAATGTATATGTGACAAATAAAAGCAATTATTCAAACAATTCAAGAGCTTCTTAAAGTAAAAAAAAGTAAACAAAATTCTTAAATTTCTTGGCCAGTCACCTGACCTCCACCCAACTGAGCTGCTTCTCCTATACTGAAGACAAAACTGAAAGCACAAAACCCACAAACAAGCAGAAATGTTCATATATCTTAAAATGAGCATTACATCAAATTTTGAGGTGGATTATCTACAATACAACAGCAACAGACCGTCAGCCAGGAACAAGAATCTGAGGCCAAATAATTATCCACTTCAACTCAAAGTCATTTGGTCAACTCAAACCAGCACTTTATAGTACCAACATTTGTGATGCAGTAAAAGTCACCGAGATCACACTTTTTCTTCATTCTGATGTTTAGTCATTAACTGATGCTTCTGGTCTTTATCTGTATGGTTTTGTTTAATGTACTGCTGCCACATGATTGGCTGAGTATATAACTGCGTTAATGTACAGGTGAACTAAAGTGGATGAGGAGTTACTTTGCTGACATTCAGTAATAAATCCTAACGAGTAATTAATTTATTCAGCGTTTGAAAAGAACATAAAAAATGTTTTATTATAGTGGTCATTTTGTGCTACCAGTGCAAAGAGCTTTCTATACTGACTGATATGATTAGTGGTGTGATTCCTCCTGTTATGTTACGTTATGTTTGAATTATCCAGTCATTCACCTTACAGTCCATGTGACGAAATCCTCCTAACAAAAGACAAGATCATGGGTTTTTAGGATTACAAATGCTCTTTGTGCTCTGCTCCTGCCAGCATTTTCACTTTGAACAGAATCACTGAGGTTTATTTATGAAGACTACCAACTAAGAGGGTTGGTTTTAGCATTGAGGTCCAACCGTGAATGTTCCTGATCAGCAGCTGACAGCTGAATTAATCTTTTTCCAATCAGTAATAATATAAATAAAGCAAATTTGCCAGTTATCATGTGATGCACATTTACCCATAACATTATACTACACCAGTGCAGTGGTATATTTTGCATCATCTGATCACTTTCTGTTCCTGTTAGCCTTCATGTTTGTCTATAAGAATTTGTTAGATATATTACAGTTGTATAATATAATGTAACATGGTCTTTCAGATTATGGAGAGAAGTACTGAAGTCTATACAGAACTATACAAACACACCAGAATCTCCCCCCACCTCCCTGCCATAACCACCTTTTTCCCTTTACATTCCACAGGAGAAGAATAAGGACAAAGACAAGCGGTTCCGTCCTCTTTATGACATTCCCTACATGTTTGAGGCAAGAGAATTCCTGAGAAAGAAGCTGATTGGAAAAAAGGTAATGTCTTAAAACAGGAATGGAAATCAACTGTATGAAAATCATTCAGTCAATGTGACTGTCTGCTTTAACAGCTCTTAATCTTCCAATATCTATCGAGATGATACTAAAAGGGTTTGAAACAGGGACACATTTAAAGTTAAAAGTGCAGTTAACTTAAAACTGTGGAATAAAAACATTCATCACTAAATGGGTATATTCCATATATAAAACATTGATGTTAGTTGTGAGTACCCAGAACAGTTTAAACAGTTCTAAACATTTGTTTGAGTTTTTACAGAAGTGGATAATTTAGCTCAAATTATTTTTTTTTGTCAGCGGTACTATAAGCATGCACAGTGGAAAAACTAATGGAGATATTTCAACACCTTTATTTTAAAGGGAAATGGAAGCGCAGTGGTTAAGATATTGGACTTTTTGTAAGAATGTTGAGTTCAACCCCAGCACAACATATCTGCCATTTCTGGGCCCTTGAGCAAGGCCCTTAACCCTAAATGGAGGTTGTTCCCAATAAGGGCGTCTGCAAAAATGTAATAAATGTAAACATATTAAATCACATTTAAATGTATTCGTAGGTTTGAGGGAAGTCACCATTCTCCCCGTTGAAGCACTAGTTTCACCACTTGAGGTTTTGAGTTGTTTTTGTAAAAGGTGAATGGGTGAGTGAGTGGGTGGGTGGATAAGTGGGTAAGTAAATGAGTGAGTGGGTGA
>JAAIIK010000156.1:172502-188945 GCA_014706435.1 Silurus glanis
ATTTCGTTCCACTTCATGATTGTGTCCCACTTGTTGTTGATTCTTCAGAAAAAATTACAGTTTTATATCTTTATGTTTGAAGCCTGAAATGTGGCAAAAGGTCGCAAAGTTTAAGGGGGCCGAATACTTTAGCAAGGCACTGTATCTAATGGATTTTTGTTCTCTGCTGGATGTTCTATATTTGTTTTTTGCCGTAGCCCTGCTTAATAGTGAGTGCCTGTGCTGTAGACGTTTAATTAATTCACTAATTCGATTCCAAATGTCTTTCCCTGTTTATCTGTGCTTCTTCCCTTCTTCTGTTAGTTGTTATGACACGAGTTCTGCTGCATAGTGTCTGCACTCACATCTGGACATTCTTTTTTTTTTTTTTTTTTTTTAAACGTTAGTCCTCAGATCCCTTCAGTGTGTCAGTTATTTTTCTTACATTGTCATCATTTCCTTATTTCCTTTTTCCCTGTTTTTTCATTCTTCAAGGATCACTGAGATTGTTTTAATCCAGTTTCTCTTACAGGCAGTTTAGTTGTCGGTGACGGTAAGTCAGATGAAGCTGTCTGCACTCTGCCGGTGGCTAAACCCTGTGCATGTAGCACAAATAGACAATTAATAGCCCTATTGACCTCATAATGCTGCTTCTTCAGAAAGTGAAAGTAATACTTTTCAACAGTGTTGCTTTGAGATGCACATGTACACACATGCCAAACCCCCCAAATGTCACAAGGTTCATGCTGTAATCACAGGAAACTTCAATGTCAAATATTTTAGGGGATATCTCGCGCTCTCTCTCTCTCTCTCTCTCTCTCGCTATCTTTTTATTTATTTATTTATTTTCCAAGGTTGTTTGTGAAGCAGAATAAATGGTTATTTCAGTTTTGCGTAACCGCAGATAGATATGTTGTTATTAGCATTGTATTTCAACTTTAACCAGATTGTTTAACAAGATTTTGGAAGGTGAGAGGATGCCTGAGGAATGGAGAAGGAGTGTGCTGGTACCGATCTTTAAGCATAAGGGAGATGTACAGACCTGCAGTAACTACAGGGGAATTAAGTTGATCAGTCACACCATGAAGTTATGGGAAAGAGTAGTGGAAGCCAGGCTGAGAGAAGAGGTGACCATCTGTGAGCAACAGTATGGTTTCATGCCGAGGAAGAGCACCACAGACGCATTATTTGCTTTGAGAATGTTGAGGGAGAAGTATAGAGAAGGACAGAAGGAATTGCATTGTGTGTTTGCGGATTTAGAGAAAGCGTACGACAGGGTGCCAAGAGAGGAGTTGTGGTATTGTATGAGGAAGTCAGGTGTGTCAGAAGTATGTGAGGGTGGTGCAGGACATGTATGAGGACAGTGTGACAGCAGTGAAGTGTGCAGTAGGAACGACAGACTGGTTCAAGATGAAGGTTGTATTGCATCAAGGATTGGCCCTGAGCCCTTTCCTGTTTGCAGTGGTGATGGACAGTTTGACAGACAAGGTCAGACAGGAGTCTCCCTGGACTATGATGTTTGCGGATGATATTGTGATTTGTGGTGAGAGTAGTGAGCAGGTTGAGAAGAGCCTGGAGAGGTGGAGGTACGCACTGGAGAGAAGGGGAATGAAAGTCAGTAGGAGTAAGACAGAGTACATGTGTGTGAATGAGCGGGAGGGCAGTGGAGGAGTTCAGTTACAGGGAGAAGAGGTGGAGAAGGTGGAGGAGTTCAGGTACCTGGGGTCAACAGTGCAAAGTAATGGAGTGTGTGTTAGAGAAGTAAAGAAAAGAGTGCAGGCAGGGTGGAGTGGGTGGAGAAGAGTGACAGGAGTGATTTGTGATAGTAGAGTATCTGCAAGAATGAAAGGGAAAGTTTATAGGACTGTGGTGAGACCTGAGATGTTGTATGGATTAGAGACAGTGGCATTGAGTAAAAGACAGGAGGCGGAACTGGAGGTAGCAGAGCTGAAGATGTTAAGGTTTTCGTTGGGAGTGACGACGATGGACAAGATTAGAAATGAGTTTATTAGAGGGACAGCGCATGTTGGACGTTTTGGTGACAAGGTGAGGGAGGCGAGATTGAGATGGTTTGGACATGTGCAGAGGAGGGACATGGGGTATATTGGTAGGAGAATGCTGAGGATAGAACCACCAGGAAGGAGGAAAAGAGGAAGACCAAGGAGAAGGTTCATGGATGTTTTGAGGGAAGACATGCAGGTAGTTGGTGTGAAAGAGGCAGATGTAGAGGACAGGGTGGTATGGAGACGGATGATCTGCTGTGGCGCCCCCTAATGGGAGCAGCCGAAAGAAGAAGAAGAAGCAGCATTCTATTTCAACCTTATTCACCACCAGGGGCAGTGAGGGTAACTTGAATGATGTATGTGGTAGGGTCGGAGGGGACGATGACGACACCAGGTAGCCTTAAAACGATTCCTCATAACATGGATTTATTCCCATGGGTGTTGGATTTATTCACGCACGTAAAAAAAAATCTGTGTTTAAAACTTCTTTCTTTTCACATTTTTTATTTACAACGTTATTGTAATGCACTGTATATTAACCTAATGGGAGAAAACCTGTAGTTCTATATGGAATCAGACATTGAGAACCCCCATAAAACCAAAATGGCATGATCGTCATTTCGTAACAGCTCTGTGAAGATTCCTCTTTGAGATTAGTAGTCGAATCAGGCTCCTTCTGTTGTAGCTTTGAATCTTCGACTATTCGGGGTCACCACTAGTGTGCGGCAACGACATGATAAACTGACAAACTGCAGGTTTATCGCGAATGTTGTACAAACAAATGAGTGCTGCATTTATGCCACAGGAAGCAGTAATGTTAAATGTGCAGAAGCAGGAAACTATGCATCACGGCTGCCAAAAAGCAGGACATGTCATGGATTACTCCTAGCAGAGAACCATGACATTGTAGGTCCTGCTGTTCATCCTGTTGCCTTGGTGATGTCCACCACCCAGTGGGCCAGTCTCTGATTAGACAATGGAGCCCTCTGTGTCTTTCTTTTGTGACTGATTAACTGGTGGTCTGAGGATCAGATGTTCACAGTCTGCTCTGTATGCTGCAGGATACGGGGCACATCCATACACATTCCAGGCTTTTATAGAAGTTGAGTTAATTTACTAAAATCGGTGATAAAGTTCAATTCTATGGTTCATGTAGATCTAGGCCCAAAATACGCAATCTGTGTTTTCACTGAACATATTTTAAATTATTCTACATTTGTTTGGCAAGTCATATATTCAATTCAGAGGTCCTTTAAAAACAAATGCCCTTATGACCTTGATACCTAAGGAAATGTAATCAACTCATCAAAGACGGAATGAAAGCGATTTATCTCCTTTAAAGCAGTGATCACACTGAAGGACCAGTGGTCATATGTGCAAATGATTGTATGCAAATGCAAAAATCTTCAGCAGACAGACAGAAAATAGGCACAAATGTACATCCACAGATAAACATGAGGTTTGGTTTTAAAGGCATCAATTACTGAAATATGTACATCCTCTATTTATTTGTGTATAAAAATGGTGGCTGTATAAATGTGCATATATGGGGGAGGCAGCATCATGCAGTTGTTTTGCTGGAAAAGTAACTGCTGCAGAAAATAGATGGCATCATGAGGAAGGAGGATAATCTAGAAATACTAAAGCAAAACCTCAAAACTTCAGCCAGAAAGTTCAAACTTGGTGACAGTTTGAATGTCTTTTAGCCTACGTGTGTAAACTTTTTTTGTTAAATAAGTTTTATTGAAAGACAGATATTGACGTTGGATTTCAATCTCACATATTCCGTCTCCACTGCATATACAAAGAACACGATCAAACCAGAAAAGAAAGGAGAAAAAAAATCACAAAACCTCTTACAAAACCTGTATACATTATATTGTAAATTATACTAAATCAAATGATTAAAACATCCCATTAACAAATGATGCTCAGAGAAAAGGATGCCAAATATAGTCAAACTGCTCAAATTTGCCCTTCACACAGTAACTAATTCATTCCAAATGTAAAGTTTAAATCATCTCTCCATACCATAGCTTACATGTAGGAGCCTCCTTTTTCTTCCAGAATAACAGTAATAACTTCTTTGCTGTCGTTAAACTGTATTCAAGCAGTTTGTGTTGTGCTCCTGATTATGAATGTATACGTTCAGAGAATCCCAGAATTAGAAGTGTAATTGCACAATAAAAGCTGTAACAGCTGTAATTGCACCCAAAAAATCTCAAAGCACATCAAAAATTCAATTCCAATAACTCCGTATCTTGGAGCAAAACATAAAACGGTTTGAGAAAATCAGTATCTACTGAGTTACATTTGTCACAAAGAGGAGTAACATTTTAGAAAATTGTAAGTAGTTTCTTTTTTAAATAATGTAGTCTGTAAATGACTTTAAACTGAATGAGGCAGTGATTAGAATTAATAATGCTCCTTAGAAATTTCTACTCCTAGTTCTTTCTCGCATTCTTCCTTAAGAAAACTTGTTGAAGGAAAAGTAGAGGATTGTAGCAGATCATAACTTACCTTTACACTGTTCAATACACTTATCAATAATTGAGTGATGTATTATCCAATGAAGGTGTGAGCATGTATATAATTCCTAATCTGTAAAAATCAAAGAAGAAAAAAAAACACTTCGGAAATTAACATTTCTGTTGCATCTGGCTAAAAGCCCCATCAATGAAAAGGTCCCATATAGTACGTCCACCCATTTCTTCCCATTGTACAAAGGTTTCATCCAAGCTGGGAGTAAATGATGGATTAGTAGCGATAAGAGTTAGCAATGAAAGAGACTTTAACTTGAAATGTTCTTTTATCTGTTTCCAGACATGAAATATATTTCGAATTATTATATGACTAGTGTGGGTAGAATGTTCCAGAGTTACAGGGGAGAGAATCACCGCTCCCGGATTGTATAGAGAACACTGGTCACAGACTATTTGAAGCCAAATTGGTGAAGCATCATGATCATGCAACCACAATGAAATTAGACTTCTGTAAGATGCCCAGTAATAAAGATGAAAGTCTGGAAGTGGCAGAGCTCCCTCCTGTTTAGGTTTACAGAGATGTGCCTTTTCAATTGTGATTTTTATAATCCCCACAAGAACGGAAGAATGATTGAATTGAATTTTTTAAAAAAGGATTTAGGTAGAAGGATTGGAATATTCTTTAATAGATACAATATCTGAGGTAAGAATATAATTTTAATTGCATTTGTTCTACCAAACTGAGAAATTGGGAGTGTTCTCCAAAATTGTACATTAGCTTGCAGTTTGGAAGTTAAAGGGGTAAAATTGCCCTTTAAGAGTGAAGAATATTTGTTTGTAACTACAATTCTGAGATAATTAAACTTATCTATTGGAACTTTAAACATAGAATATTGTATCTGAGACATATCTTTTAGTCCTATGGGCATTAGCTCGCTTTTATTTGAATCAACTTTAAAACCTGAAAACATCCCAAAGAGATTAATTGTATCCAAAATAACTGGCAGATTAACATGTGGTTTGTATAATATAAGCAGGATATCATCTGCTATTTTATTGACTGTGTTTAAAGTGTTAAAGTCATGGGTAAAGAGGTCAGAATGAATATATTGAGCAAGGGGCTCTACAGTCAGTGCAAATAAAAGAGTAGAAAGGGGGCAACCCTGCCTAGTCTCTCTCTGGAGCTTAAAGGGACCAGGCAAAGTATTATTAGTTAATACCTGAGCTGTAGGACTTTTATACAAAATTTTGAAAAGTTATCACCCATGTCAAAATTTTCTGATACTGTGGAAAGATGGCATT
The DNA here is from genome assembly GCA_014706435.1 of Silurus glanis. NCBI lineage: Eukaryota > Metazoa > Chordata > Actinopteri > Siluriformes > Siluridae > Silurus > Silurus glanis. The sequence goes on from JAAIIK010000156.1 coordinate 178,270, forward strand.
TAACTCTATCAAATGCTTTTTCAGCATTGAGAGCGACAATAACCAATTTTTTTAATAGCTCTGGAGTGATATGTTAAAATGGCGCCTCGTATTTTGTGCAACATTCTACCTCCTGCATTTTTGCCTTTTTTTGGGATAACAGTTATGACTGTGTCATTAAACATTGATTGAAGTCCAGTCACTAATGCCTCCTCGCATGTTTTGAGGAGGTTGGGGGAAAGTATATCATTAAATGTTCTATATAACCCTGAGAGCAGGCCATCTGGACCTGGAGATTTGCCACATAAATGGCAAATTTTGTGATAAATTGTGGCATAGACTTTCACTAATGTAATCGGAAAGGAATGCATCTCGCCCGATAAAATAATGTACTGACCCTTTGTCTTTTTTTCTCATGTTTCAAATGTAAACGGTATACCTTTTCGTATCAGGATCACTAACCCTCGAGCGTTAACCGTTTCCTGCAGAAAAATTATGTCCATGTAGTGATTTTAAGTGCGATAGCTCTTTACTTCTTTCAACAGGGTGATTTTATTCCTTTCACATTCCACGAGCCAAAAAAAAAGTCCTTGTCTGTTACCTTATGTTACAACATTATCTGCATCATTAAGAACCTTAAAATATTATCACCACACATTTCACCACATTGAAGTATCTCAAACAGGTACCCACCCACCGACTTAAATAACAACCCCTCATCTAACCGACAACTAGAACAAGCGGCGCGAGACGAAATAGGCTAAATTGGAAAGAAAAGGTAAAAAAAGAGAGAAAAAAAATGGTCAGAACAGGAATAATATTACACAAACGAAATATTCTAGAAAACACTTAACGAGTATCTTATTCATTGACCTTCAAACTTTAAATCACCGCAGCTCCACAGTAGGTGGTTTCAGAAGAAAATTTGAGTATATAGGAAAGAAAAGGAACAAGTACCGAATGTGTTGGGATTAAGAAAAAATAAATGCACTCAATGAGTGACTGCACTTATCTCATTTACACAACTTACTTCGAACAATCACCCCATGGTCCAAAGAAGTTTTCCGTGAACTCAAGGGCTTTGTGAGCTACTTATAAAATGACCTACCTACTATAAAAAATGCATAAATAAATATCTTTTTTTTTTTATTTTTTTTTTTTTTGTCATGTGATCTACCCACACTACCTTTGTGATCGCCCGGTAGATCGCGATCGACGTATTGGGCTGTAGACTATACCAAAGCAGCTGCCTTGCTCGTTTGAAAAGCGCACAGAATTTTACACCTCCTGGATGATAATTGGGAAAGATGTTGATTCGTTGTTCCTTAAAAGTAACTTGCTGCATCTTGGCTGCTCTCTGCAGAATTTCTTCTATTTCGTGGGTGTAGTGTAGCCGAAGCACGAAAGCCCTCGTTGGTTCTGTATCTCCGGGGGCGATTTCGCACTGCCCGATGAGCACGATCAACAAGCACCAGCTTATCTAGCGATAATGCGCGATAAAGTCCCTCGGTTTCATTCCGGACTCGACCCCTTTCTTGATGTGCAGTATACGGATGTTTTGCCTCTTACTACGTCCTTTGAGGTCCAGGCATTTGTCCATAAGCTGCTCTGCCACCCGCTTTAAACGGCCAACTTCTTGCTCAAGCTTGACTACCGTATCCGAAGAAGCAGAAGTGTTAGCTTTTCAGCTTGCCAGTTTTGAAACATGCTCATCCACAATGACTTTAACGGCCGAAATCACAGAGCTGGCTTCTGTTGAAATGCCTCTTCTCTTCATACCAAAACAGCAAATTGTTCAATCTTGGAGTCTATTATCTCCCCGATATCAGATGTTATTGAGCGTATTTCTGAGTGCAGAGAAGAGATTGCGGAGAATCGCTGCGTTTCTGTCTTCGGTAGCAGAGTCCGAGGCAGTTGTAAAAAACTCAGTTGTAAATCAAAACATTCTTTGCTTACAATAAAAGACTAATAAAAGATGTTCTGGTTGTATTCTATTGGATTTAGTGCAGAGCTGTTCTAGAACGCGTGCTACATGCTTCATGTTGAAACCGGAAGTCAACGTGTGTAACTATTCGACCTCAACTGTGAAAACTTGTGCACAATTTCTAGATTCAATTACCATGTGAGTCCAGAGTACTCTGACCATCAGTGCACTCATGGCAAGCTTTCAGTCAGAGCATGCACTTCTGTTCCTCCTTGTTTCAGAGATTTCTAGTGAAAGACACTAAATCTCACAAAGGGCCCAGCACAAAAGGAAAACCTGTTTTAATGATGAAGTTTTAGACCTGTGCTTGAACCCAAGGCTTTTGCCGACCCAGTCTGATGGTTTCTGAGGGTAGACCTTTTGCATTTACATTTACTTTTATGGCATTTCATATCCAAAGCGACTTAGTTATCTCTGTTATACAGCTGAGCAACTGAGGGTTGAGGATTTGCTTGGTGGTGCTAAGATTTGAACCCATGACCTTCCAATCAGAAGTCCAACTTTGCTACCCTTCCCTTTGTGAACACAACCTGAAAATGCTGCTTATAGAGTGATTACAGCTGTGCTGGATTTATGTTTTGATATGTACACTGAGAAGAAATGGGAGAAGGTTATTGCTAGGAGGATGGGAGGAGGGCAAGTTATTGTTAGCTCCAAATCTAGTCACAAGCTGCTATGCAGATGGTGTACATGTGATCAGATGTATGAGGCGAGAAAAATAACGGGAAGGTCACTTTGTGACTTTATCCAAAGGTCTCAGCAAATCCAGGTCCAGGTAACTCCCCACTCTGGAGGAAAGGGATCAGATATTATTTGGGTTGTGGGCCCTTCTTAGCACAGCAATAATAATGTACATAAGTCCCTCACTATCCCTGGGGTCACTACACATACACATCATTTCCAGTAGACAAACAAGAAGACTGGTTTTCACAGACAGGAAGAGCAATTGGACTGTGATGAAATCAGAACAGCAGGGGGAAACTAGAAGAGATGATGTGGGGCAGATTAAAGGAATAAACATAGCAATATTGGTGTACACTAGGCTGCGTTTCAAGATTAAAACTGATGGCTAAACCAGCTGCAGGTCTCTATAGACCCTGAGCAGCTACAGCTAATTCTCCTTATTTTTTCTATAAAGACCGGGTGTTGATTTGATTTGATATTTAGACGTGTATCTTTTAAGCTTTGGCAGAACTTGTCTACATGCATCTTTCCTTTTGACTGTTTCTGTCGTTTGATCTTTTGTTCCTGATCTTTATTGATGTACAGGTATTGAGTGTCCACGAGGGTCCCGAAACATCCCAGGAAGTACACCTGAGCCGTTCAGTGAGGAGGCCACACTCTTCACCAAGGAGCTTGTGCTACAGAGAGAGGTCAGATCACTCATTTGTATGTTTTTTTAAATCACATCATCTCTGGGCCTGACAATTGGTACCGATTTATTGTCTGACCAGGAGACAGAAGGTCCAACTTATAAGTCATGAAATGGTCGTGTTTCATTTTGTTGTTTAGGTTTTTGGATGTGCGTTTGTGTATTGTACTTTCTCCTTCAGATGACTGTGGTCAGAGAGGCTGTCAGAAAGAATGTTTGTTTTGAACAAGAGTAGCAGGAAAGTCTTTTTTCCGTTGAACTGTAGGGTTGAAGTGACGCTGTTGTGTTCTCATATCTGCACGAACCTTTACCTTCAGGCCATTTCATACAGTGTTCGTGTGAACAAGCTTGTCACTGTAGTTAGAGCGAATGAGGAAAGCTTTTTATATGAGGTTTATTTCACTCCGATTGGTCTTGTGCATTATGGGCTGGACCCTGCATCCTGCACATCTGTTAAAGAAAACAAGCAGGAGTGAGAGGTGCAGTAACGCGGTGCAGTTAATTACCCCAAACTAGCTGGAGAGTGTGTATCCAGCTTTATTTAACAAGAAGACACTTTCACTTTTGCCTTCACTTAAGCACTTTGTGTTCATAACCAACTAACAGCTGGACCTGGTAAAGGGAATTTGAATGCCTTTTAGTGTATTGAGTATTTTTCCCCCTGCATATCTATAACACACAACATTCCTGCAGCATTTCAACAGTTTAACATGCCACATTAGAAAAATGTTGGATTATGCTGCCCACAATCCTGAATACACAGATCACAATTAAAATCACATTGCTATTCTATTCTATTCTATTCTATTCTATTCTATTCTATTCTATGCCAAAACCAAATATTTGATCCCCTGCTGATTTTGTACATTTGACCACTGACAAAGAAATAATTTTAATGGTAGGTTTATTTGAACAGTGAGATGCAGAATAATAAGAAAATCCAGAAAAACACATTTTAAAAAAGTTACAAGTTGATTTGCATTTTAATTAGTAAAAAAAAGGATTTGACCCCTTCACAAAAAATGACTTAGTACTTGGTGGCAAAACCCTTGTTGGCAGTCACAGAGGCCAGACGTTTCTTGTAGTTGGCCACCAGGTTTGCACACATCTCAGGAGAAATTTTGTCCCACTCCTCTTTGCAGATCCTCTCCAAGTCATTAAGGTTTTGAGGCTGACGTTTGGCAACTCGAACCTTTAGCTCCCCTATTTGTTCTATGAGATTATGGTCTGGAGACTGGCTAGACCACTCAAGGAGCTTAATGTGCTTCTTCTTGAGCCACTTGGCTGTGTGCTTTGGGTCATTGTCATGCTGGAATACCCATCCACGACCCATTTTCAATTCCCTGGCTGAGGAAAGGAGATTTTCACCCAAGATTTGACGGTACATGGCCCCGTCCATTGTCTCTTTGATGCGGTGCAGTTGTGCAGTTGTCCTGTCCCCTTAGCAGAAAAACACCCCTAAAGCATAATGTTTTAATGTGGGGATAGTGTTCTTAGGGTCATCGGCAGCATTCCTGCTCCTCCAAACACGGCGAGTTGAGTTGGTGCCAAAGAGCTCGATTTTGGTCTCATCTGACCACAACACTTTCACCCGGTTCTCCTCTGAATCATTCAGATGTTTATTGGCAAACTTCAGACGGGAATGTACGTGTGCTTTCTTGAGCAGGAACCTTGCAGGTGCTGCAGGATTTCAGTGTGTTACCAATTGTTTTGTTGGTGACTATGGTCCCAGCTGCCTTGAGATCATTGACAAAATCCTTCCATGTAGTTATGGGCTGATTCCTCACCATTCTCATGATCATTGGAACTCCATGAGGTGAGATCTTGCATGGAGACCCAGACTGAAGGAGATTGACAGTTATTTTGTGTTTCTTCCATTTGCGAATAATCTCACCAACTGTTGTCACCTTCTTACCAAGCTGCTTGGCGATGGTCTTGCAGTTCATTCCAGCCTTCTGTAGGTCTACAAACTTGGACAGCTCTTTGGTCTTGGCCATGGTAGCGAGTTTGGAATCTGATTGATTGGTTGCTTCTGTGGACAGATGTCTTTTTACAGGTAACGAGCGACACCTGGGAGGCAGAAATCTTGCTGATCTTGCTTATTTCACTCATTAAAATGCAAATCAATTTATAACTTTTTCTGATTTTTTGTTGTTATTTTGTCTCTCACTGTTCAAATAAACCTTCCATTAAAATTATAGACTGATCATTTCTTTGTCTGCAGGGTATCAAATCATTTTTTCCTCACTGTAGGTATTTTATGAGGAATAGTCAACCCTTTTATCATGTAGTCAGTTAAAACTACTTTTTGGTCAACTGTTGTATTATATACAGTAATTTTGTATATAAATTGTAGCCACATATGAAATGAAAGGATAAAATATGCCACATTATGATGTTTGCCTGTCTGTACCATACTCCTGTGCCCCTAGCAAAAAAACCTGGTGATCTTGGCAGGCTAAAGATTTTTGTTTTGAAATAATACCTGATCAAATAGGACTGTTTGGTCAATCTGTTCCCACATACAGCTTTATTTTCTTTTTTTTTCTCAGTATGTTCCTCTGCAGTTCTTGGGTTAATGAAGACGAGAACGATTTGCTTGTGTGTTGCTAAGTGACTGGACAGTGAGAACTAGCGAAAAAGGTGGGGAAGGATGGATTAGAATAGGAGGGAGGAAGGGCGAGTGTGGCTCTTGGCGCATCACTGTTTTGAAAGTCATTTTTACCCTCCACTCCTCGGTTTTCTTCTCTTGTTTGCTGACCCTTTGTGTGGATGACATTTACGCTGTGTTAAAGCTGAGGGCTCTAATCATAGTTCACCTTAAACTTGTCTTTGCTGTGCTGCTGCAGTCAGTAAGGTTGTGACATTTTCAGGCTTAAGCCAAGTTATAGTGTTGCACTTTTAATACCAAAATGATACTGTTGAATATTTAAGATACACACCTTCCTCCTGGCTGCTTGTCATCACTGCTGAAACACACTCTGAGGAATCTGAGAGTTCTACAATGACTATAAAAATTATTTTTCATAATACTCAGAGTTCTCAGTAGCTCTTGTTCATTTTGCTGCTAATTACATAATTTCATCTCAGTCTTTTTTCACGCACGGTTCTGCTGCTGTACTTTTAGCTGATTTTTGGGTTGGCATGGGAAAAAAACTGTGTATTCCAGCACCAGTTCATTGTTTACGGTTTTGTACTGTATTTTTGAATCCCGGCATCTTTTTCTGCGCCTTCATATTGTGTGTATACTGGGTTTGGATTTGGGTTTGGATGTGTGGACCAGCAAAGCTTAATACATTATCACTAGCAGCCAGTCCAGTGGCTCTCCAGCAGGAGGTGTTTTGTTTGTTTCTGCACATAATCAGTCTCAGTGCTTGGTGCCAAACACTTTATTCACTGTCATTTTCTCCCTGTAGGACTTGTAGTCATCTATGTTCTGCTGTAGCACAGAGGTTTATTGAGAAATGGCTTTTTTTTCCCTGTAATCTAGAGCAATCAGTTCTCAGAGCAAGTAATCTCATGCAGGTTTAGGCTAACACCATGGCTGACCTCTGTTGCCATTGAGGACAATGACATGCCCAGAGAGAAGTGTCTAATCTCAGTTTTCTCTTCCATCCAAAGCCGCTCACTGTAACACTAAAGAAAGGACCATCAGTGCAGAAAAGATCTCAGTATTCTCATACTACTCAGCTGTGAAGTGAGGCTGCGAGGCCGAAAGAGAATCTGTGTACCAGCGCTCTATTAATGTCATTCTGTTCATGTGTTCATCTATTCATGTGTGTTAACTTGTGCTATGGAAGATTTATGTTCATCTTTCACAGTGTTTTAGACACAAAAAAAAGCTTTGTGTTTGTGCAAAATAAAAGACTTAGTCCAGTTAGTTTCTGCACAATTGCAGGCCGGAACAGTCCGAGTCCGAGTGGATGGTACTGTGTTCTGTAAAGCAGCGTTTATTAAAGGATGCACCAAGACGTATGTTCAAATGCCTCTTTGGTTGGCTACATTTTCAGCTCTTACAACCCTTACAACAAAATACACACATTTCCTGTCCCAGACAGTAGATGCTCTATTGTTCATTGCCAGGCTGCCAAAAAACACACTGCAGTCTCACTGACCATAAACAGAAATACCATTAACAGCATCTCCGTAGTAGACGTGGGCGATATGAGCAAACATTTATATCACAATCTTTTCCACTGTCCAGACGATATCTATATTATATTGCGATATGAGAGAAAAAAATGTGAAGTCGTTTTGCTCGTCTTGTTATAAGGAGTCCCAGCAGTGACACAACTTGCATAATGTTGTTTGTTGGATGATGTCAGAGATTTGGAACCCAAACCAGTTCCATATGACAGAGGAGCCCCTGTTCTTTTTAACCAATTATTCCTCATGCTCTTCAACATGACTTTCGGCGTCTTCGCTCACGAGTTCGCAAATTGCAGTTGCCTGTGCACACTTGCTTGTTGTTGTGTTTGAGTAGGTGGTTTGTGCTTTATTGGTTTGGACTGTTACAATGCTCTCTGTGTATGATTACTAATGCCTGTGTAGTAAGGAGTTGGACACAGTTCAGGAAGTTCTGTAGATGCAGCCAGTTTGTAAAATTGGGGTTTTAGAGGAAAATGAAAAATGATATATTTTTGATGTAAATAGTGGAGACTTTTATCTACTTCTTATGCTTTAACCACTGAGCTCTGACTGCCCCAAACAGATCATTTAAGGAAGAATGACATGGTTGTGGAGGCTGTAGGTCAGACCTGCTGGTGATGATTGCTTCAACTAAAGCTTGTAACGGTGCATTTGTGACCAGACATGCAGGAACATCTTTAACTAGGCTTTCATTTCAAAACATGACTTCATTTCTTTGTGCAGAAACATCTCCCATCATCTGTGGGTTTTTTATTTGTTTAGGAAATCATAGTAATACCACGCCTTAGAATGTTTATCGAGCACATTACTCCACACACTTTCAGCCATTGTGTGCGTGTGTGCGCGCGCGTGTGTGTGTGTGTGTGTGTGTGTGTGTATAACTAAAGGTGCATATGGGGAAGAAAAACGCCTAATTTGATTATAATGCAATTTTCCATCGTGATTGGTCAGACTTTGGATGTTTTCTGAACATTGTGGTCTGTTTTTTGGGACTCACTTTTTTCCAGCGTGTGAGGAATTGGAGCAGAATAATTATAATGGCAAACCATGGTCAATGTTTGTTGCCTTTGGCAACATGTATTTGGAGGTTAAACATCTGATGTGATACTGGAGCTAATGTCAGTCTTTCTTCTTTTAGAGCAATAAACTTTAATTTACAAAATCTGTTTTGTTGAAACGCTGGACATTTCATTCAGAAATAAAGCATTATTAATGGCATGTGAGTTTTATTTAACATGTATATTTCCTTCCCCTGCTGAGGTTCTCTCGTGTTTCTCCTTTACCTCATCATTTACTAATCAGGAATTTGACTGCTACACACACCCACACACACCCACACACACGCGCACACACGCGCACACACGCACACATGCAGGAGATGAACAGCACAAATGTCTGCCAAACAATGTGAATAAGGAGCACGTTCTTTTAATTTGTGCAGTGTTTGCTAAAGTCCACACTGAGGTTGAAGCTGCACAGTTATTGCTTGCTTTGAAGGAAACGGCACAGGAGCTAATTTATGATAAATAAGTGCTAAGCACATCAGTGTGGTGCATCTGAGGTCACTCTATTGAGCAACATGGACCGACACCCAATTTCCCAAAAGATGCAGGTTGTAGCCTTCTAATGGCGAGATGAACACAAATTACAGTGCTGATCAGAGGATGAAGTCCAGAGGTGAATGGATGGTCAACTTTTCTTAAGTAAAACAGATGAGCAGAGCATTTTTTTTCTTTTACACCTGAAAAGCCCATCGTTAATGTGCATTATATTATGGGAAAACTTCGACATCAAGGAAGCGTTGCATAGTAAAGGGGAAAAATACTTTTTTTATTGCATTTACAACATTTGGCACAGTACAAATTCATGGTGCTTACAAGATAAATCTGTAAATATCAACCTAGGTCTCTTTTTAGTCTTAAAAGAAAAACTTAGCAATATAAATAATATCAATCATTTATTTTATTTTACTGCATTCTCTATACTATGGATTAGAAATTGCACAGAATGTCCTGTGAAAACACTGCCCTTATTTCTTAAATCCCAGGTGGCTCCTCTTTGAACAGCCAATACAATGTAGAAAATAGTTTTAACAACTTATATATATATATCTGCTTCTCTTTCTCCATCCCATGGTCATACAAAGGGGTGTGTGTGTGTGTGTGATGGGAAAATCCTTCACATGGTGAAAATGTGCCACTTTGAAAACACATGCAGTCTTTCTGTAAATGGTGTTTGAGTTTCTTTTACACTTATTATTTACTTTTTAATTCCAATATCACTAATAAAACATTTGCACACGAATTATCTGAAAACTGCCATAATTCCAGTTTAAAAATGTTTAAATGTATGTTGTAAATTAGATATAAAATCGAATTGTGGAATCAAATGACATTAAATGCGAGGTCTTATTACCGAACACTTTTTATAAATGATCTTCAGGCTTTTTAAAAATGGAGTCCAAACGATAGCCATTCAGTGTTGAATTGATTTAAGCATATATATTATTTTACATTTTTGGCTCCTCTCTATATTTGAAATATATATGAAATGATTGTATACTGATATTTTTGTAAGCATCCTGAGCAGACAAGCTGCCAAACCTTTCACTACATTTGAAAAAATGATGCAAGAGTAGTGACAGTTCATCATATCACATTTTCAGAATTGCTTTCGTCATCATGGTCATCATCTCTCATCACGTTTCAACACGAGCCTCATCGCATCACCATCAGCTGATCACAGCCTGTTTTTATATCAGTGGAAACAGTGATTGTCTAAATGTGGAGGGTTTTTATTCCCTCTCAGAAATAAGTGCTTTTGCCTGGTGTCGTGGCCCCGCAGACATTTTTTTCAGCTCTGTTCATAAAATGGAAGGAAATAACGCAAGGACTAAGTGTTTATTAAACTGATATCTGCAGACTCCTAACTAAGGCATTGTTTGAGAGTATGTAAAAATATTTTCACATTTTTCATTATACAAATGACATTATGGTCAGAAAAGCGCAACTTGGGTAAAAACGTTTTTTGGGTTTTTTTTTTTTCTTATGGTGTTCTTTTTTTAAACAGGTTTTCCCCAGATACACACACACGCACCCACTTTTACACACACTCGCATATATTCTCTCCCCCCAGCAGTCCACACTGTGTGTGTGTGTGTGTGTGTGTGTGTGTGTGTGTGTGTGTGTGTGT
>JAAIIK010000156.1:188955-204903 GCA_014706435.1 Silurus glanis
GTGTGTGTGTGTGTGTGTGTGTGTGTGTGTGTGTGTGTGTGTGTGTGGTGTTTTTGATGAGGGTTAGATTTGAGTCTCTTGTACTTTGTCCTTGTTGTGTGATTTTATGATGAAGGGCTCGGGCATAGTGCTGACACTGGGTAAAGTCCGTGGGAGCGAATTTCCAGTGCGGCAGTTTTCTGTCCATTTGTTAGCATGTCCCCAAGGCTTGTATGAGTTCTGAGTGTTATATTTTTTCTCATGTGGTCTGTAATCCATTTCAGGTTTTTGAGGGCTCAATTCTTGCTTGTGACTAAAGTATTCTAGTTTAAACGGGCTGTATTCTGACTTAAATCCACTGTAGTCTGGTTTAAAATGGCTGCAATCCGTTTTCAAGGGGCTGTAGTTGATAGAAGGTTTGTTTGGAAAGTAATCTGATTTAGGCTTGTGCATACTGTAGTCCATCTCGTGTTTGTGAATATTGTAATCAGATTTGTAAGGGCTGAAGTCCAGTTTGACTGTTGGAGATTTGTAGTCAGGCTTATAAGTGCTATATCCAGGTTTGTATGCAGTCTGCTCATGTTTTTTGTGTATGTGGTAATCAGGGAGTGACTTGTGTTGGCTGTTTGTAAAAGGTTTGTGAGAACTATAGTCGACTAGTGCGAGTGTGTTGTAATCAAATTTGGACATGTGTTTAGTGTAGTCTGTCTTTAAAACGTCAGTCATGTCATCTGATTTGGTTTTGCAGGTGCCGAAGTGAGATTTGGGTTTGTGGATGCCGTAATCGGATTTGAGTTCAGGTGTGTGGTAGCTGTAGTCTAATTTGTGGGGGATGTAGTCTAATTTCTGAATGTCTTTATGGTCTCTTTTCATTGGGAGTTTCACTGTGACCTCCCCAGACATACTAGCAGCAGAGGCGGGTGGTGGTAGGTCTTCTTTATCTACAGGAATGATCTCTACGCTCCTTGCCGCTGAAACTGTGCTTCTTTGCTGATGCCTCTTTCGCAGTTTATAGAACACAATTAGCATGACTGCTGCCAGGAGAGTTACAGCCAGAAAGCAGCCGATAATGATCTTGGTAGTCTTCATCACCTCATCCAGACTGGTACTAGCAGGTTTGGATGGCTTCCCTGTCGACACTTTTGACGTGGACATGGCTGGCATTCGGCTTGGTGGTATGTTGGTGCTTTTGAGGACAACGGTTGGTGTTGAGATAAAAACTGGTTGAAACACTGAAGGTGAAGTAGTGGTTGTGGTGCTTTGATGTGCTTCTGTAGTGGTCCAAGGTTTGGGCATGTTGTTCATTGGGTCAAGAACTTCTACTGTGGTGAAGTGGAAGCTGAGGTTGGATGTGTTGAGTTCTGCTGCACTCACATTTAAATAAGCGGACGCATTGGATTTTCCAGCTGCGTTGGACACCATGCAGGTGTACGTGCCTGTGTCACTGACCAGCACATTTGAGAAGTTTAGAGTCCCATCACTAACCACTGTTATGCGCAGATGGTTCGTTGCATGTGTCAGTATAGTTCCATTGGGTAAAAACCACTGTACTGATGACATGGATGCTGTCCGACATCGAAATTCCGCTACTCGATCAGCCGAAATATTGAGGTCTCTGGGAGCATCAGAAATGAAGGGTGCAGAACACTGCATTGTATCTGTGTCTCCTTTGTCAACATCCACCAGCTGACGTCCTCTCATGTGTGCTGGTGAATGGCATCTGCCACAGCAGGTTGAATTTGTGCGGATGTACTGATTAAGCCAGCGTGCTAGCCACAGTGAGTCACAGTCGCAGTTCCAGGGATTATGGTGGAGGTGCAGCTCCATCAGGTATTTCAGTGGTGAAAAGAGGTCATAGGGTAGAGAACTCAGGTTGTTATGGGCTAAGTTTAGGTCCACCAGTGATGACAGGTCATCAAATGCATTACGTTCAATTAAACCTATTTTAGAGTTCATGATCCAAAGCTTTTTAAGTGAAGTCAGTCCTCTGAAGTAGCTGGGTTTAATCACAGGGAAAAAGTTTTCCGAGATCTCTAACTCCTCTAGCACTAGCAGTGAGTTTAAGTTGGGAATCTCCCCTTTGATGTTGCACATACCCAAGTTGAGGTACTTGAGGTTGACCAGACCTTCAAAGGCCCCATCAGAAATGTACTCAAGCTTTCGCAGCTCCCCCAGGTCCAGTCGCATGAGAGAGGGCACTCGATTAAAGGCATAAGATGGGATGCTTTCAATTGGGTTGTTTCTGAGCCACAGTTCCCTCAGCTTAGACAGATATTCAAAGGCCCCACTAGGCACCACAGTCAGTCGGTTATCAAAGAGCTCCAGCGTATTCAGGTTGGTCAGCCCATTGAAAGCTCCCACTTCAATTTGTCTGATGGCATTGCGTCCTAACTGGAGCACTTCCAGGTGATGGAGATGGCGAAAAGTATCAGCCTGCACTGCCTCAATGGCGTTCTCCATTAGATTAAGATGTCTTGTGTTGGTGGGAATGCCAGGGGGCACATGAGTGAGGCCACGGCGGGTACACACCACCTTGCTGAGCTGGTTACTGCAGGAGCAGGTCGGGGGGCAACCCTGAGTCCCCAGTGCACCCTCTGCCACCTCAACATGTGCTTGCACCATGAGAAAGATGACAAAGAGCAGGGTAGCTTTCCTGACTCGATGTGCAGCTACACGCTCCAGGACACTCATGTTGTGGCACAATCATATTTCAACATGGTCTTGGGGAGGGGAGGAGGCTGGTAAAAAGGGAATAATGGGAAGGATTTGTATTTGGTTAAGTGAGCTAGCCCTACCCAGGGTTAAGCAAAACTCTGACTCGGTTTTCCATCTACTGTACTGGGGGTGGGGTCATTTTCAGTGACCGGTGTATGAGAGCAAAAGGGATGGGATTGTTGGGCAGAAGCCAAGCATTAATAAATTAAAAGGAAATGAAAGATATAGATCTATAAGAAGGGCTGGAAAGACCGAAAACCTACCTCGTTGAATTTACTGGTCCAATTTTTGATCACATAGGTGCATGTTTTTATTCCTGCATCCAAAGGAAAAATCTTCTGCCAGTTTTTTTTATACAAAAAGATGAGCAACAAAATGGTTACGAATAAATCCACAAACGAAGCAATAAAGCTTTAGGCTACGATAACATTCCAGTTTTGCTCAGACGCATGCGCTTTGCTTCTTAACACTCTGTCCGCAGATGGTTGTCCTTGGAAAGTGTCGTTTGATGCCATTACTAAATGCCTCTTCTAAATCTCCATGGTGAATGCCTACATGCACTAAACCAAGGGAGGGGGTGATGAGAGGAAGAAGCAGGTAAAATCAAGAAACATCAAAATTCCAGTCTTTTCAAATGCACTTCTCTCCTGCTTGTTTTCCCTGCAGTTTTTTCCCACTTATTTTTCTCCAGTTGCTGATGTTCTCCTGTATCTGCTTATCCATTTGCCTGCATAGAGTCCAGTTAAAAAGGCTGAGACACGCACTGCAGTCATTAGGTTATTTTTTCCCCCCTTGATGTAGCTCTACGTTCGCATATGGCGGCAGCTGCACCCTTCTTCACATGTTCTCACTGCAATCCGTCGAATTCCTCAATAAATGTTATACAGAAGGTACCAGATTGTAGGTAGCGGTAATAATCCGTTAAAGGCTTGTGCACTGCAGAAAGCTGTCACTTGTGTTCAAGCGTGCTCTCTTGTTCTCTTGAATGAGAGAGAGAGAGAGAGAGAGAGAGAGAGCGAGCGAGAGAGAGAGAGAGAGAGAGAGAGACCTTCTCCTCCCCTGCTATGACGCTGCATTGATCTGGAAAGTATCTGTATTGTATGGAGCTGAGACGAGTGTCCTTAGCTGAGAGCAGTTTTGGAGAGCTCATCCCCTTGTTGGCTGCCCAGGCGTCTGGCTCGAGCGGTTGGAGGATTGTTCTGGCAAGGAAAAAGTGCATCCCCACGGCAACAGCATTTTCATTCTCCCTGAAATTCTCTCTTTTCCCTCCCTCCCTCCCTCTCTCTCTCCTGCTGCTGTTTCTGGCTCAATCTTTGTTCCGCTGCATTGTAGCAAGCAGATGAGGCACAGGCTTATGCTCTTACTCCCCCTTTTGTCCTTCAGTGGAAGTACATATGTACTGCTGACACATTTTGCCTCAAGCTGTGGATTTTTTTGGTGCATTTATTTGTGCATTAATATACAACCTTACCCTTTCTTACCCTCTCTTACCCTCTCATACTCTCTCTTGCCCTCTTGCACTCTTTTGGTCAGTTTGTTGCGCTCCTGTGATTCTTTATAAGATGGCAGGTTTGCACTGCAAAAATTCAGTACTGTATGATTCTGCATTGAAGCTGCATACTGCCCTGGGGATGGACTGCAGTGAGGAAAAGTAGCTGATTTTAAAGATATACACACTTGTGTATGACCTGGAGCACACACTGTACACGCACAATGTGCATATAGTAGTCACAGGGTGATACCATTTCCTATGGCAGGGTGTGTAACTCTGGGAGATTGGGAGAGGATTGTTCATTTACCTCTGTCTCTATCATGTCTTTCCTTCTCTCTCTTTCACTCTGGAGATTTGTATTTGGCATAAATAATCATTTTTATTCTAACCAAGCAGGGCTGACTTCCACTAGTGTATATTTTTCTGATGTATGAGAAGAATTCCACTCCGTGTTTGCCTGTAGAACTCACTTTATTGTTGTGCTTGGTGTATTCTAGAGAGTGGAGGTACAGTTCAGTGTGATGCAGGAGCCTTCAGAATGTTTTTAACACAATTCTCTAATTAGAATCTGCATGTATATCTGTTTATAACTCCATTGTATGTCCAAATAATGTCTTCAGTTACATCTCATCCATGGCATATGCCCTCAGAGCTTCCTTTGCATATTATCTCAGATTTTTTTTATTGTGTTCCTTTTCTTTACTTCACTTTACCCCCTGACACGTTTAATTTACCCCCTGACCCCCCCCCCCCCCCCCTTTCTTGAGTGGTGTGTTCTCGTATGTGTTTAATAACACTTGCACAGACTGTATGTATTGTGAGGAGTGACAGGACTAAAGTGAGCATCAGTCCTCCTCTGTGTAGCCACTGTCTTAATGGATCTGCTTTCTATTAATGACCTTCATTATGCCGAGATCCACTTGTCTTTTAGGCACGGAATGAGCTGGACTGCAGAACTGCAGCCATGTTCCTTACAATCAACCTAACTGCTGTTCCACTTTGCTCAATGATGATGGTGGCACAAGTTACTTTTGTTCACTGAACATTTCAAAAACCACTTGTATGTCTTGAAAGGCTCCACTGTGTAAATACGTTTTCTGTGTAATGCGGTACTGTGGTTTTTCAGCTCTGGTTGTTTGTTCATGTCCATATCAAGATTTTCTTTATGTAGACATGACACAGAAATGATCCCATGGATGAAATTAGCAGCGCCTTTTTCCTGGAATACAACAAATTGATTTTTTTTATATATCTATTTTTTGGCCACTTGTAACATGTAACATTTAATCACAAGTTCTGATACTACATAAATACCTAGTTATCACATGATGGGGCCAACGGGGCTATGGTTCATGGCTTTCAATTTACTTGCACAGTGTTGTGAGCCTTGGGCAAAGTTTATTTTGGGGTCATCTGCCTTTGCAGTGCTGAGACTCCATTCCCATCACAAAGCCACTCAAGCATCAAGAAATGGAAACCAGAAAAGGGAAAATGGCTGGAACTTGCAGTGCAGCTCTAATCTGCTAATAGATGTATTTAATAAATATCAATAGCACCATCAAGATTTTGATTTAGTGATGAGGTCTCTATTTGTGTGGCTGTGTGTGTGTGTGTGTGTGTGTGTGTGTGTGTGTGTGTGTGTGTGTTTTGTGCTCATGCTACAGTAAGAAGTTCAGTTGTAATATGTAGTGTAGGGCAGTGAGCAGCACGGGGGGGGCAGTGAGCAGCACGGGGGGGGCAGTGAGCAGCACGGGGGGACAGTGAGCAGCACGGGGGGGCAGTGAGCAGCACGGAGGGGCAGTGAGCAGCACGGAGGGGGAGGTGGGCATGAAGAAGCACCTCCTGATTTATTTGGGATTTCAATAGGAATGTGTGATAGATATCACTTACACAGGAGTTGTGGTGGTGAGGATGATGCAGTCTGCTCCAATGCTCAACTTCTATCACTCAATAACCCTCAAAATTCTGGTGTATTATTTGTCTGAATTTAGATTCAAAATTCGAATTAGATTTTGACTTTTTGGACCCCGATATCATTTTAATTCCTGCTACAAAATAAGGAATTAATGTAGGATTAAGTCCTGCATTTTCTTGTAGTTGATGCTCCATCCTCAGCATTCTTCTACAGATAATACCCCATGTTCCATCCTCTGCCCATGTCCAAACCATCTCAATCGCACCTCCCTCACCTAGTCTCTGATAAACTCGTTTTTAATCCTGTCTATCGTCATCACTCCAAATGAAAACCTCAACATCTTCAGCTCTGCTACCTCCAGCGCCACCTCCTGTCTTTTACTCAACGCCACTGTCTCTAAACCATACAACATCACAGGTCTCACCACAGTCCTATAAACTTTACCTTTCACTCTCGCAGATACTCTTCTATCACAAATCCCTCCTGACAGATCTGCACATCTCCCTCATTCTTAAAAACAGGTACCAGCACTTCTCCATCTCCATTCCTCGGGCATCTTCTCACCATCCAAAATCTTGTTATACAATCTTGTTAAAAACTCCACTGCATCTCTCCTAAACATCTCCACACTTCTGCTGGTATGTCATCTGGTCCAACCGACTTTCCACTCTTCATCCTCCTAATCGCTGCTCTCACTTCCTCCTTACTAATCCTATTCACTTCCTGCTTCACCATCTCCACACCATCCAACCTTCTCTCTCTCTCTCTCTCTCTCTCATTTTCGTCCATCAGCTGCTCAAAATACTCCCTCCATCTTCTCAACACACTCTCCTCACTAGTCAACACATTTCCATCTCCATCCTTTATTGCTCTAACTTGCAGCACATCCTTCCCAGCTCGGTCCCTCTGCCTGGCCAATCGGTACAAATCCTTTTCTCCTTCCTTAGTGTCCAACCTCTCATACAGCTCCTCATATGCCTTTTCCTTGGCTTTCGCCACATCCCTCTTCACCTGCTGCCACATCTCCTTGTACTCCTACCTACTTTTCTCATCACTCTGTCGATCCCACTTCTGTTTCTTCAACCTCTTTCTCCTTATGCTCTCCTGCACTTCCTCATTCCACCACCACGTATCTTTCTTTTTATTTCCAGATGTCACACCAAGTACTTTTCTAGCTGCCTCCCTCATCACTCCTGCAGTAGTTTCCCAATCATCCAGCACCTCTTCACCACCACCGAGCCCCTGTCTGACCTCTTCCCTGAACCTCACACTACAGTCTTCCTCCTTCAGTTTCTACCATCTTATTCTTCTCTCAGTCTTCGCTCTCCTCCTCATCTTCTTCACCTTTAAAACCATCCTACAGACCAACGACCACCCACAGGTATCGTTAACAACAGGTTACCCTGTTGTCTGAGATCCTCCAGCACTGCTCGACTGGTACCACCTTCTCTCAGAATGAGAGGTAAGTACACTTCACGGCTCTTCTCTGTTCTGGCACCGAGGTGGTGGAATGAACTTCCCCTAGATGTCCGTACAGCAGAGTCCCTGACTATCTTCAAGCGACGACTGAAGACCTACCTCTTCCTGAAACACTTAAATTAGCACTTTCCAAGTTTGCTTTGTAGAATTCAAGAGTTATATTTATATTAAGTTTGTAATCTTTTCTATCAGTGTAGATTTATTCATTACTAGAGACTCAAAGGACTTTTGTACGTCGCTCTGGATAAGGGCGTCTGCTAAATGCCGCAAATGTAAATGTAAATGTTGTTAACGATACCTGTGGGTGGTCGTTGGTAACCCGGGCCTCGACCAATCCGGTATGAAATTCTTATTTGTGATCCTCATATTTGGTTTGGCACATGTTTTATGCTGGATGCCCTTCATTACAAAACCCTCCCCATTTATCCAACATTAAAAATAGAAAGATACTCCTCAAGAATTATTCATTCATTCTTATTCACCTTTCTATTTTTAATGTTTTTTCAGGAGTATTTCTATTCGGTGTGGGAAAAAAAGACGTAGAATGTTATGTATTAAAGTATTAATGGCCTGTGGTAGAGCTAATGATCGTGTGCAGTCTAAAAGCATCTGCAAAAACACACATCATGCTGAATGAGGAGGCATGAGAGCTTAACAAAGCAGTCAAATTGATGGCAATTGACATTGTGGGCTAGTAGGAAGTGTACACCAAGTACCTCTATATACTAAAGACATATTATACCATGTATTTGCATTTCTCTGTGTTTCCACACTCGGTCCTGCTCGAGACTGGAAGAGTGGAAGGGATTTCTAATTAAAGTTAATCATCTTTGGTTTGAGTTAAGATGATAGTGCTGATATCACTCCACAAATCTGTCTGTGAAGTTCCTGTATTCCCCCCCTCCACCCGCGAATACACCACACAATTGCAGTGTGTATATGTGTGTGGGCACGAGTATGTGTATTTGTATGAGAGAACACTCCTCCAGTTAGTTAACAGAGAATCTGAAGACTTGTCACAGAGCCCATCTGTCATCTCAGTGCCCAACTCCCACTGCCTCTCATACCCGCGACTTATTTACCTTGCAGATGGAACTCTACATTTTTGCTTGATATCCATGGTTACTTGAGAATTTTGTGCCCTTGCTGCCCTTTCAGGCTTTTATTCAGCATGTGAAAGTGTTGCGAGAGCTTCAGTATATTAAATGGATTTGTTTTTCGAAACACTTTTTGATGCAGCATGTTGGGCTTTTGTTCAGTGACCGTGTTTTCCACATATTATTGGTCAGATGAAGAAAAACTCACTAGTTATCAGGGTAAATTGATGTTTATAATAATTTCAACGTGGTGTATTTAATGAAGATATTGAAGAAGCAGGAAAAGAAAGAGTGGTGTGCACATCACAGCGAATGCTGAATAGAAACTCGGCACAGATATAGCCAGTGATGCTGCAGAGAAAAGCTTTCGACTCCCCAGAGAAAAACACCAACATATAAGAAGAGAGGTAAATTGCTAAATATAGGCCAGTGATGGTGGTGATGAGGGAAGACTGACTTGAGGCTAGAAATGAATGCGATGGAATTGTTCTCTGCTTTGGATGAACGGTCAACTATAGCTTTAGTTCTAGCTACCGGATAAGAAAAAGAAGAGAAATCAAAGTCCTTCATGATGTGAAGGTGGCCATCTCTTCCCACACTCGCATATCTGCATCTCTGACCGAATAGTTTAGTTCATTTGCAGAACAGAGATGTGGGTAAACAATATATATGTGAATTGCAAAATAGCATCTCCCGTTATGTGTTCTTGCCATTAGAACCATAATAGTAGAAAATGTACTAAATTCTCTTTCTTTTTATTTTAGGTAGAGGTTGAGGTGGAGAGCATGGATAAAGCAGGCAACTTCATTGGTTGGCTTCACATTGAGGGGGTAAACCTGTCTGTGGCTTTGGTGGAGAATTCACTCTCAAAGGTTCACTTCACAGCTGAGCGAAGCTCCTACTGCAAAACATTAATGTCTGCTGAAGATGTGGCCAGGCAGAGGAAAGACAAGGTGAGCGCATACACACACACACACACACACACACACACACACACACACACACACACACACAATCATAGCCCATGCATTATGTGATCAGACTGAACAGTCAGTATTATTCAGTTTCTTACTCTGCTTTAAAGAAAAGGTAAACATTCTGTTATCTATAATATTTTAGTCATTGAAACCTAATGTCATTTTACTGACAGAGTAAAGTTAAAGGTATGCATGTTTCAGTGCTGGTCTTGTTCCTAGTTACATTTGCTGCTGTTTGTGGTTATGAATGTTAGTCTGGGGTATTGTTATAAATAACTGCAGTGTCTCCTTGGCCACCAGTTAGACAAGGGCAGTGTATAACGCTGTATCCCAGAGGGATGACTTCATTTAAAGCTGCATACTTATGTGGAGTAGATTAAAGCCGGATCATAAATAGTGTCGTTACCAGTTAGCACTTTAGATGCAAGAGATCCAATATTGAGCATTTCTGGCTTCAGATTCAGTGCTGACTGTGTTTTTAATATTATTTAAATTAATTTTAAATACATTTTGCAAAACAACTTGATTTCTTTGATTTTCTGTATTTCTGTTTAACTGTTCAGCACAGTTACAGTGTTGTGGAAGGTTTGTTGCCACTCGAGGCAGCTGACACTTTGGATTAAACTGGCTGTTTTGAGACAGCGAGCAGTGCTGCAGAAAATGAGAGCAGCACCTTCCCGAGTGGGATGGATATCGTCCCACTCTAAAGCTCTGTACTTGCCCTCAAAACTACTGCAACTGTCTGTAAAGCACACATTATGTTCAGAGTCCCGTTTGGACATCCTGCATTTCACTGACCATAACCTGCTGTAAGCTACATCACTATGCATGTACTGGACTGGGGCAAAGCATATTGTTATTATTATTATTACAGTTTACACACCTTTAAAATGTCATTAATTCCTATAGAAATAACTATTTTAGGATGCATACACAAGACCCTGAGATTTCCTGCAGTGTCCTGGCTTCTGATATTCTCCTAAAGACAGCTGCAGGAGCTCTTACAGCCCCAGCTCATTTTTACACATCTTAGGACAGAGACTTCTCTAACCAGAGCTGGTTCACCAGGCCTTTTAGTGAGTGTCTCACTAAGGAGAACAAACCTGTCTGACATGTGAAGTGGACAGCAGTGGTGCTCCTGTAGCTGAGCCTTGGCATTAGCTTTTGCTTTGTGTCTGTACCACACACTGAGTCGTCACTCACACGCTGGAATGCGGAGGTAGTGTGTTTGCTGGCTCTGAATCAGACACCTAGACTTTCTGATGCTGAGCTTCTTCTGCTTGTACAGGGTCATTAATGAACTTAACAAATCATCAAATTCTCCCTTTCATGGATGGATGGATGGATGCCGTATATATATTCAATTCAATTCATTTTTATTTGTATTGCGCTTTTAACAATGAACATTGTCTCAAAGCAGCTTTACACAGATAATGTTGTGATTTAAAATGAATATGTTCTTTATAAGTGTAAGTTTGTCCCTGATGAACAAGCCGGTGGCGACTGTGTCAAGGAAAAACTCCCCGAGACGGCATAAGGAAGAAACCTTGAGAGGAACCAAGTCAAGTCAAGTTTATTTCTATAGCGCTTTTCACAACAGACATTGTCTCAAAGCAGCTTTACAGAAATCAACAGTCAAGGTGAATGGTGTGTATTTATCCCTGATGAGCAAGCCATGGCGACTGTGGCAAGGAAAAACTCCCTTAGATGTTATGAGGAAGAAACCTTGAGAGGAACCAGACTCAAGAGGGAACCCATCCTCATCTGGGTTGCACCGAATGTCCATTTATTACAGATATACGATGTTGTGGGGTACAGTGATGATCAGAAGTGAAAAGAAGTCCTGAGTCAATGTAGCAGACTGTTGACATTAACTACAGTCCAAATCCATCCTCAAAGCGCCCGTTCTTACTCTGGAATTTTATGGAACCACCCAAGGTGTTGATGAGAAACCGTCCCAAGCTGCACAGAGTGGCCTCCAGTCGAAGAGAACACTATCCAGAGGCAGACCTGGACGAAATGGGAAGATCCACGAGGGGGGGGAGGGGCAGGAACAGTGGTCACTGGAGCCTCAGGAGCATGTTTAACTCGAGAGAGAGAGAGAGAGAGAGAGAGAGAGAGAGCGAGAGAGAGAAGAGGGTGACAGGAAGAGAAGGATATGGATTATTAAGTGTCCTTATTGTTGTATGAAAGTTAATGTCACTGTGCAGTTTGGACTCCGGCAAGACTCGCTATGGCAGCATAACTACAAGGGAGAACCAGAAGGTAATACAGACATGAGGGATCTCTGGGATAAGAGACGACCCACCACACCACCATCAACAAACCTGAGTGAACGTGTGAGAGTGAGGGGACGACAGTATACTTGAACACCGAGACTGTGTCTGAGTCCCGAACACTGATTGAAAGGCTGTTACATAACTGTGGGGCTTTATAAGAGAAAGATCCGCCCCCTGCTGTAGTTTTCATTATTTGAGGTACCAACAAATAGCCAGCACCTTTTGATCTAAGTAGGCGTGGAGGATCATACTGGTACAGAAGTTCACTCAGATACTGCGGTGCGAGACCGTTAAGTGCTTTATACGTCAGTAGTAGTATTTTATAATCAATGCGAGATTTGATTGGAAGCCAGTGTAGACTGATTAAAACAGGGGTGATGTGGTCATATTTTCTAGATCTAGTGAGGACTCTTGCTGCTGCATTCTGAACCAACTGAAGCTTATTTATGCACTTACTCGCACACCCAGACAGTAAAGCGTTACAGTAGTCTAATCTAGATGAAACAAAAGCATGAACTAGTTTTTCTGCATCCTGTAACGACATCATATTTCTAATTTTAGCAATATTTCTAAGGTGAAAGAAGGCGATCCTGGTAATATTATTCACGTCTTAAAGGAAAGACTAGGGTCAATAATCACACCAAGGTCTTTGACAGCCGTACACGCTGAAACAGAAACACCATCCAGAGATGCTACGTAATCGGAAAGTTTGCTTCTAGCTGCATGTGGTCCTAGTAAAAGTACTTCCGTCTTATCAGAGTTGAGCAGAAGAAAGTTATCGAGCATCCACTGTCTAATGTCCTTTACACACTCAAACATTGTTAAGCTGATCTCTCTCATCTGGCTTTGCTGAAATATACAGCTGTGTATCATCAGCATAGCAATGGAAGCGAATACCATGTTTATGTATAATTTCACCCAGAGGCAGCATATATAAAGAGAAATTATTTAGATAGAAATATGTTCATATGTAGATAAATGTACAGCAAATAAATATAAAGGCTACCATTTTTATTTCAGTGAAAAATGTTCAGAAGCCGTGGAATAAGTATAACAAACTAATATAAAGTCTTGCAATTAGCAGCGAAATTACTACTAAATCACGAAATCTGGAGAGACGCTGGACCTCACGTTGTGCATGTGCTGTCTTTTCGTCTTTAAATACTTTAAATAAATCTCATTCTTATAAAATCTTTTAATTTGAGGGGCTCTCAGAAACTTGGTACTAAAGTCATTCTGAGTTAGATTTAATATGTTGATGCTAGTCCTTAGTTGTAATGAAATTCGCCTGCTGGATTCCAAATTACTAGGAACTCTGACCATGTCAGACTGAGATGTTAAATTTCGGGTTATAGTGGACTGGGAAACCTGTGATTAAGGGTTTTTTTTTCCATGTAGGCAGTTGAGTGTCTGCAATCCCTCATGCATTTTTCCATTTCTTTCCATTCAAGCAGCTATGGGTCATTTTAACTTCTGCCAGATTCTGAGGTATAAATGATGTCTAATAAAGTAGTAACATTATTTTAATGCTTAAATTCCAATAAATATCAGAAAATGACAGTGTTTTAAGAAAGCAAACTTTTTGTCCAGTTTTTGGGTTCGAACAATTTGAGGCAATAAAATGAATCACTTATTGCAACAGTAACTTTATTAGATGTCATGAAATTCCTCATTTTCTCAAGAATTAAAGTTTTGTCGTTAACAAAAGCCCCAAAAACAATCTATTTAAATGAAAACAGTAAATGAAGCATAAATCCCCTCATTTCTATTTGTACAGTATAATAACTGTGCTAAATGACCACCGTGGATTATTGTAGAAGTGTTGAGCTCGGCCAGATGTACAGAAATGTAAGCATTAGCAGTGTTTGCTGCTAAAGCAGAGCGACGCGAGTGTAATGAATTTTTTCTGTCTGTCTGTTCAGATGCTTTGTTTTCTTTCATTGAAGAGGCAACATTAGTGGGATCACCTAATTGAATGTTTCATGTTTATCTTCTACTGTAACATTTCTTTCTAATGGTCCCAGTAAAGTCTCCTCCATGTCTGTTAGTTTAAATAACAAATGGCTTCTTGTATGTAGACAGTTTTCTCCACACACAGGGATCAGCAGGATGGTGGTGTAAAGCCTATCCTGTGCCGTCTATGCTAAATGAAGAACACTTTAGGCAGAGGTACCAACATTTGTCGAAATGTTTCCCCACACTGTGTTTACTCCTATAACATCTTACAGTGTTCAGAAAAGAAAACGAGTTCAGTCCTCAGGCTAAACCTGGAGAGAAACCTGCATTTTTTTTTGTGATGTCACTGTGGAGTCAGTGCATTATTGTGTATCTTCTAAATAAAGAGGATTCCGTTCTCCTATATATTGATCATCACCTGCACTTATACCTAAGATACATGGGACTGTGAAAGCTGTTTATTTCAGCAGTGTTTTTCAGCAGTTTTTTCCCTTGTAAACTAGGCATCAGTGTTCTTAAATGCTTTCAGGTGCTTCATAACAGGGAAAGCAATTGTGTATAAAGGGGGAAAAACTCATTTGAAAACACAAAAATAGATATATTATAGCCTGGTTTATTGGCTTTGTCAATGTTCTGTTTGTTGTGGTGTGAGGGCATTTCTGCAAGCACAACAAGGCGTCATGTGCAGACACTTACTTTTGGTGAAGTCTTCATACTTTGTAGAGTGTGTGTGTGTGTGTGTGTGTGTGTGTGTGGGGGGGGGGGTGGGGTGTTATGTTTATGGAGTTTTATGTTGAAATAATTACATTTATTAATAAAAAATATAATTATTAATTATAAAATGAAGTAAAATGTTAATACAGTACTGTATACTGTGTGTGTGCGTGCCGAGGGGTTGATTATCTGTCAACCCCTATTTAACTGGCAGCCTACCTTCCAGTTTCACTGACTCTGCAAGATGGTGGGCCATTCTAAAGTGACTGAAAGCCTCCGGCAGCAGGTTGTCCAGATGAAGGCCAAAGGGATGACCCTATCAGCCATAGCAAGACAAGTTGGTCGTTCCAAATCTGTGATTTCAAGAATATTGAATCTTTACAACATCACAAACTCATTCAAGTCCGCCAAGAAGGCTGGTCGTCCACGGAAGACAAATACAAGAGAGGACAGGATACTGCGGAGGATCTCAATGGGCAATCGTTTCCACACTGCAGCTGTTATTGCTCACCAGTTCAGCGCTGAACAGGGTAAGGATCTGTCTCGTCATACAGTGTCTCGACGTTTAAGAGCATTTGGACTGAAAGCCCACTCTGCAGTGACCAAACCTCTCATTAGCAGAAAGAATCAAAAGGCTAGACTAAGCATGTTGTGTGGACAGAGGAGAACTGGTCCAAAGTTCACTTCAGTGATGAAAGCAAGTTTAATTTATTTGGGTCCGATGGGAAACATTATGTTCGGCGACAAACTGGAGAAAGACTGAACCCAAAGTGTGTAAAGAAGTCAGTGAAAAGTGGAGGAGGAAGTGTCATGGTTTGGGGCATGTTTTCTGCAGCAGGAGTTGGGCCTCTTATACAGCTACATGGCAGAGTGAATGCAAATGTTTATCAGAACCTTCTTCAACAACATATGGTTCCTTCCCTGCGTTCATCACCCAATCAGCCCGCAGTGTTCATGCAGGACAACGCTCCATGTCACACAGCAAAACGGGTAAAGCAGTTCCTTGAAACTGAAAACATTGAAATAATGACATGGCCTGCCCAGAGTCCTGATCTCAACCCAATAGAGAACCTCTGGAAAATCCTTGGTGACAAAGTTATGGCCAGGAAACCCACTACAGTCACCGAACTGTGGAGGAGACTGGAAGAAGAGTGGACCAAAATCACACCAGAGCAGTGTGAGAGACTAGTGCTGTCCTGTGGCCGCAGATGTGCTGAAGTCATTCAGAGCAGAGGCCTGTACACTTCCTACTAATTGCTGACTGTTGTAACCTTCAGAAAATTTTGTTGTAATCTTTTTCCATGCTACAGTCATTGTTGTTCTCTAATTTTGATCAGTGTGTTTT
>JAAIIK010000156.1:205303-231243 GCA_014706435.1 Silurus glanis
ACATTTCCCTCGTAAGGGACTATATATATATATATATATAATGTGTGTGTGTGTGTGTGTGTATATATATATATATATATATATGTGTGTGTGTGTGTGTGTGTGTGTGTGTGTGTGTGTACACACACACACCTGTGACTGCTTGTGAAAGGAGACAATGAGGATTGCTTAAGAAGGAGGGGGTGAATTATGCCTTCTTGCCCCCCCTGGTGTCAATGCAGATCAATTCCACTGGTGATGATTATATCATGTGAACATTCAGGATTACTCTGTTTACCAGCAATATTCCTGCTGTGCCCCACACACACACACACACACACATTTTCACACATTTTCTCAGGATAATTTTTCCCAGAATAAGCTTGAGCCTGCAGAAGACAGGTTCAAGCTGGCAGATTGAGGGCTGATGATTCAGTTAACAGCTCATTAATTTTCTTCATTACCTGCTTAGAAAAAGTGCAGAGGAAGGCTATTGTTAGATCTTTAACCAAGTGCACTTCTAAATGCATTTCCTCTTTCCATCTCTCCATCTCATTCTATTGCAATGTCTCCTGAGATTCCTTGTCTCTCAGCACTCTCATATTTTAACACATTTCTGCTGGCTTTGTTTGTTATTAGAACAGATGTTTCACCTTCTCGCCCTGATGTTTTTCACTTGAATGGTGATGAAATAAGTTATTTAGTAAATGCCATCAAAGTGTGCAAAACATTTTTGATTACAAGCCCTTTAATTTAATTATCTATTTTAGCTGTGGAGGTCACATCTTTTTCTGATTATGCAGAATTCTATAATAGTCACTTGTTACAGGTGAGATAAAACTCTACGTGCATATGACTGTACTGATCACACCTTTTGTTATGGTTGGTGTAATTGGATGAAATTATGAAGCAACACACCAAATTCACAGGCAGTCTTTTAATGCTGAATGAATAAGGCAAGCACAAAGTTTCAATTAGAGCATGCTCACACCATTGGCCTAAAAAGACCAGAATGCATTTTTTTTAACTCCAGTTCCGGTCTAAGGAGATTACAGAAGGGTGTAATGATATCAGCTGTGCAGTTGGGAACAGAGATAATAACTTTGGTGGATGATGGATCTGTAGGTGATTCTGCAGTAAACAGTCAAAAATAACTTTATAGTAAGTGCAGTTGTACTGAAATATAATGTCCACGTGGCCAAATGTTTATCTTTTGTTGTAGTTTCTAAACATCTGCAGTGACGGGAAGAAGATGGAAGTTCTGATGTATTTTTAAGTTATTATATAGAAGTGATATGTCCTGCTATATGTACAGCATCTCACAAAAGTGAGTACACCTCTCACATTTCAGCAACTATTTTAGTATAATGTTCTTAAGGGACAATACTATAGAAATAAGACTGTATAGAAATGTGCAGCTTGTAAAGCAGTACAGATTTACTGGCCTCTAAAAATACATACAGCCATTATTGTCAAAAAAGCTTGTAACAAATGTGAGTACACCCTAAGTGTTAACAGCTGTACGTTGTGTAACCATGCAAAGCCACATGCCCTATTCATGGCACCTCAAGGTAAAGACTCTCTGAGGATTTGAGAATTAGAATTGTTGGTTTCCACAAAGATGCCAAGGCTATAAGAAGATCCGGAACACCCTGAAACTGAGTTACAGTACAGTGGCCAGGGTTAAAGGCAGGTTTCACTCGGAACAGGCCTTTCAATGGTCCATCAAAGAAGTTGAGTCCTCGTGCTGGGCGTCAGCTGCTTCAAAAAAACAGATGCATGAGTGCGTTGGTTTAGAGGTTCTGCTTGTCAGTGCTCAGACCCAACGCCGCACACTGCAACAAGTCGCCCCAGAAGGAGCCTCTTCTAAAGCTGCTCACAAGAAAACATTTAAACAGTTTGCTGAAGACGACCTGTCTAAGACCATGAATTACTGGAACCATGTCATGTAGTTTGATGGGACTAAGATGCCCTGTGTGTGTGGCCCATGTGTGGTGATGCCCTGGTGAGGAGAACCAAGAAAATTGTCTCTTGCCTACAGTAGCAGTAGTCAAGCATGGTGGTGGTAGCACCATGGTCTTCCTTCAGAAACAGGGCCGAACGGCAATTATCCCACATAATTATGACCCCAAACTGTCTTGCTGAGGAAGGTGATGGAGTGGACAAGTATGTCTCCAAACCTGAAACCTATTGAGCACATGTAAAACATCCTGAAGCGGAAGGCGGAGAAGCACCATGTGTCTAACATCCAGCATCTTCGTGATGTCATTATGGAGGAGTGGAAGAGGATCCCAGCAACAACCTGTGCAGCTCTGGTGAATTCCATGCCCAGAAGGATTAAGGCAGTGCTGGATAACAATGGATAACCATTTTTTTGAGATACTGTATATATTTCCGATCGAGAGGAATACATTTGGTGGTGATCATCGCTTTCTGAGATCGTCTTGCAAAAGGCCGTCTCACAGTATTGTATTTTCATTGTTCAACATGCCATATTGTGGGAGGTTTGGGTGAAAAGTAATAATCATTCTCAGTGAGAATCGTCAGTTATGTATTAGTATGGTCAGACTCCCTCTGTCCTGCAGTGTGTATGAATATATTTATCTCCGATAAGAGATGAGTGTGTATTAAGGGCAGTTTTTATTTGCAAGCATAATTGTCTTCCTGGTGAACATCACAGTGTGCTAGTTCAACTCATTTTTTTTTTATTGGTAAGGCGGCAATAGCTCTAGGGGACACAGGGGTTTGGGGTTCAGTTCGAAACTTGATCATATGTTAAATATTTCTGACCAGAAATTCTCTATATATTTCTATTTTCACATTCATAGCAAAGCTGCTTACTTATATTCTATATAAAAAGGAAGTAGTTGTCGATTGATTGAGTGCACGCTTCATTATGCACTATAAATATTCATTCATTTTTTTAAATGGTGCCAGTAATTCTGCTGTCTGGATGAGGTAAAATACTGACATTTGTGCTACACTCTATCACACCCTGCATAACAATGTGTCACACCGTAATACATTCAAACCTGTTTTCTGATTATTTAATAGATTTGGGCCAATTATGTGGAAAAGCCTACAGAAGAGGTAGCGCAGCTGTCTGAAGAGAAGGAACGTGTAGCCAAGTACAAGGCTGTCTATGTCACCGAAATCACTGATGGACTGCACTTCTTTACACAAGATGTGGAGACTGGTAAGTAAGGAGTCACTGGTCAGGGATCACTATGGAATTATAATTCCCAAATAAGGTGGTATTAAAACAGTGTCAGAAATTTGGAATAAATGTGAAATACTGTATGTCCATTACTTACATGCTAGATACCTCGTTTGTTTTCATTCCCAGCATGTTTTGACCACCTGCTGAAAAGTTTTGTTCACGAACATCATTAGTACAGCATGCACTCGAATACTCACTGGACATTTAAAAACAATTTCCTTCCTGCTGGATCCGAGTCACAAATGATCTGTAATGTGTGTAACACTGCAGTCATGCTGATAAATCTGGCATTACTACAAAACTCTTAAAGACATTCAAAAATTAATTGCAATTAAAGTAATGTGACTGCAGACAGTTGAATTATTTATCTATCTATAATCTACCATGCAAAACCTGAGTGCACGAGGCTGCGCCCCCATTCTTACATTCCAATATTATAAAGAGTTTAATGTTCATGATGATTTTTTTCTATGCAAACCTCTGTTATAGCAAGGATCATTCTGTTTGTATAGTGCTGCTGTATAACTTGTATTAAGGGATAGTTAAATGTAGTGATCAGGAAACTAAATTGAGTGCAGTATTATGGGCAGAATGCAGAAGTAAAGCAAGATACCTGCTGTATTATACAGTTCCCCATCATCAATGCAGTATACTACCTAATATATTGTAAACACCCAGGTCCATAAGTTTACCAGTGGAGAGTTTTGCATCCAAATAGATTTCAAATGAAGCAGTCAAGCTGTGATAAATGTGTTTTCTTTTTTATAGAACATATTACATATATGTAATATTGCCATTGTTTTATTAAATCAGATCACTATATGATAGTCCTTTTGTCAACAAGATGATTTTCCTCTTTCACCAGTTTGTCAAAATGTAGTGTTCGTTTCCTCAGTTAAAATCTCGCCTTCTGGCTCAAGCCAGTTCTGTTTGCATTGGTCTGGTTTAACCTTACGGGGGGAGCATTGCAATAATATTTACAAGTTGAAGATTGGTTGGTGTTGAAATAGTTGTTTCTGGACTAAATACTGCAGTAGGTTCATATAATTCAACCCTTGGAAAAACTTCAGACAATAGTTGCCTTCACGAATTTTCAAAATCACTGAAAATTATTCCTCCTGCTCTCAACAGTATTCTGCTTCAGAAAACACTGATGCACCAGGGTACACACATGATTACTGCGGCAAAAAATGCCCTAATCCAGCCCCCAATATCCTCCCATTTTATCAAACATTTTTCTTTAAACCTTTAGAAACTGTTTTTTTCCACAGGAGGCCATTCTGTTGCACTTGTTGAGGAAGTGTGCCTTTTTATAAAGCAGCTGAAACTGAGAGCATGTCATGTGCCTGAGTTCCTCACACTGCAGGAGTTCATGGGTAATTTTGGAAGCCGATGTAAACAAAAAACACTAGAAAAGCTCCCAAGCAGCACAATGGCATTAATTGCTTCCGTCTTACAAAGCAGTAATTTAGCACTCAGGCTGTGATTGTCTTGTTCCATACTTCCCTCCCTACTCACAGTCCTTCTGGTGAGTGAAT
The DNA here is from genome assembly GCA_014706435.1 of Silurus glanis. Taxonomy (NCBI): domain Eukaryota; kingdom Metazoa; phylum Chordata; class Actinopteri; order Siluriformes; family Siluridae; genus Silurus; species Silurus glanis. Next base: position 210,041 of record JAAIIK010000156.1, read on the forward strand.
AGAAGCTGAATAAGTCTCATAAGAGTGATAAGAGTGCTCTAATTTCCTTTCTCTATGCTCTTTATGGAAAGCCAAATATGACAAGAATAGTTTATGAATAGAAAAAAATGTATTTTAGTTTTACACACACAAATAATGCTGAACAATAACTAGATGACAGTTTGATTTTATTTGCTCAGTTTACACACGCTATATTTACACGACTGGCATTTGTCAGAGACCCTTATCCAGAGCGACTTATAATTCTCATTTAGTTGAATTTTAATGGCAAATCTCAGCAGTGGCACGATGGTGATGGGATGTGAACTCACGATCAGAAGTCCAAAGTCTTTACCACTGATCTACCCACACATCCACACTCTGATATCCTTAAACAGAGGAGGCAGTGTAGGTGTGGGTGCTTCTGCTTTCTGAAGCAAATGTGCAGATAATCATATAAAGGAAAAGGAAATCTGTTTCGTTTAGACTAAAAGTGGGTACTATTTAAAGTAAATCAGTGCTTATGGACACACTGTAATCTGTCCATAAGATAAAATGTACATGAATATACCCATGAAAATATATAAGAAAAAAAATAGATTTATTGTAAGTCTATAACAAAACAAAGATCAAGGTGCCTGGTCTCTACATTCACAGTAAACAAAAATGTTTTAGATTCTTCCTCTTGTAAGTAGTCCCACATATGATCTTTTATTAAAGATGTTTGTGTTGGCATGCAGATTTGAAAAGAGTGACAGTATGTTGTATAGGCACAGCTAGACAGTGATCACTGAGATTTTTTTATTCATCTTGGCAGGGAATTTGATGGTCTTTTTTTTAAATGTATTATATATTAAAACATTTGAACAAAGTAAAGCAGTTTATCCTTTATTACCTGCTGCTGCCACTGTGAGAGAAGGAGGATATCTTGCATGAGTGACATGCGAGAGAGAGAAGAGTATAAATGAGTTCAGAAGACTAAAGAAAGAAATTAAAGTGCTGTATCTTGTCACATGTACATTACAGCACAGTGAAATTCATTCTTCACATATCCCAGCGATGTTAGGAAGCTGGGGCCAGCATGCAAATACCCATCACATCACCCCTGGAGTACAGAGGGTTAAGGGCCTTTCTCAGGGGCCCCAATAGTAGCAGTGTGGCAATACTGGGGCTTAAACCACCGACCTTTGATTAGTAACCACTGAGCTACGACCTCCCCGCTAGAAGACTTTATATTAATATTGTTCCCTCTGTGGCATTTCTTGGAAATTTGACAAACAACTAAATCCTAGGGGATGTTATGGGAGTGAGCAGGTGTTTACTGGGGTAAATGGGTCCCTACTCACCCCACTGGGGTTGCTGAGAACTCACCCCAGTCATATGTCCTTCATGGTAGGCAAAGCTGTTCTGCTGTTCGATCACCTGCTGCAGGCTGTTGAAGTCAGCCACAGTGCAGTTGCTGTTTGGCTGCTCAATAATCTTTTCTGTGTTTCTGTAAGTTGTTGAGAATGCGGGGGTGTACATTGATCTTTCTCAGGTTCTTGTTTTTTACCCAGTGTAGGCGTTGATGAACCTTTGTGATGCTGTTGAATTTTGTCATGCACTAATCCACCAGCGGCTCCACCTCCTCCCCGCAGGCTGTCTCATAAACCAGGCCTGCCACAGTAGTGTCGTCTGCATATTTAATGATGCTGGTATTGGAGCCGGAGGCACAGTCATGGGTGAACACTGCACACCAAGTGATCTCACAACTGATGTAATTTAGGGTCATTCGTCTTCTCTCTAAACAACACAGTTTTACAAGCTCACTGAATGTTGTGTTGTTGTAGTGACCTCCATTTTTAATAGGTGGAATACTTTTCATTAGCCCGGTCTATTGTCGTTTTCTCTTCCAGACTCCAAATGATTCTAAAAGTAGAACTATTGCAGAAAGATGGTTATACATGCTGGAACTTGCTATAAAATGAAATTTGACATTGACTGTCTATTATGCAAAGCTGTTTATTTAAAGAAAACATGATGTCTGGCCCATATTAAAATTTGTGTATCACAATAAGCCTATAAAATATGTCTATTGACAAAGTATAATCTTTAAGTTTGCCATATTTTCCATTTACTACAAGGACACTGTCTTGGCAGCCAACTTGTCTATTCTGTGCATTTCTCTTTCTCATTCTTTGTTCTATGTAACATTAGTCATTATATGACAGTTTTTAAACAGTTGCATGTCTTCCATAATCCTTAATATCTCACAGATTAGTGATTTTACAGATTGCAGTTTTGGTGGAGATCTTAAATTAAAACCAGTAACTCATTTCATCCTTAAAACAGTGAAAAGGAAAAATACTGCATTTATTCCTTTCACTTACAGCAAGAATCCAAAAAAATGGACAAAACCACTTCTGCACCTGATGGCACTTTGCCAGTAATAATGTTTACACCTTTTGTTTTAATCTGAGCAGGTGCACAGCTGGAAAGCCTGATGGAGACCATGAGGGCGGAGATTGCAGAACACCCACCTGTGGAGGGTGCCTTCACCCCACAACGAGGGGACTACTGCATTGCCAAGTTCACCGATGGAGAATGGTGAGCACTTCAAAGTCCCAGCATTTTTACCCAAACCTTACATTGTGCATGTGAGTGTTCTGCCCACAGAACTGCTTTCCTGCACTGATTTAGAACGAGAAGAACTTGGTGAGAGTTTCACACATTCACTTTAGATTTAATGATGGCAGCTATTATGAACATGTGCCACAAAAATATCAGAAATCTTGTATTTTGCACTTTTTCCTAATCTTGGCTCTGACATTCTGCATGTTGCCAGTGTCCGGGGTAAAGTCCACTTTAACATGACAGTTGGTTCAGTGCAGCACCTTTGTTGTGAAGTATAAAGGGAGGAGTGGTTGCTCAGTGGTTAAGGTGCTGGGTTACTGGGTTCAAGCCCTGGTATCGCCAAACCTGCCACTATTGGGCCTTTGAGCAAGGCCCTTAACCCTCTGTGCGCCAGGGGCACCGTATCATGGCCGACCCTGCGCTCTGACCCTAGCCTCCGAGCAAGTTGGGATATGCGAAGAACAAATTTCACTGTGCTGTAATGTATATGTGACAAATAAAGACTATTCTATTCTATTCTATTCTATTCTATTCTAAATTACCCTTAGAAGGAGCTCCAATCTGAATCATGTTAATAAAAAGTTTCATTTAATTTAGTGTATAAAAAATAGTTTTATAAAAAATTTCCATTAAAAAAGTTCATACAACTGCCATTAATGGTTGTTTAAATAATCTGATTCAAAGTTTGAGAATCTTTTTATTTCTACAGTGGGATTGGTGGTATTCAGTTGGAACAGTGATGGTTCTACATGACTGGGAGTGTGTATGAGTTGCAGTGTTGCTCTAGTTGGCTGGAGGTCTGCAGAGGAGCAGAGCACAAGAAATCACAACAAAATCTGCTCTGCTGATATTGCTTCAGTAGTGCATGTAGTGTTCCTCTGCACTTTGCTAGAAAGTGACTTTAACTCTCCGTATCTAAGGCTACATGACAGTGAGATTTGATGCACTTATTGCCCTCCAGTCATGAGCGTTCAGACATGGCTGCACAAGTATATTTATCTTTTGCTCAGTTTGAATCCTCCAAAATCCCCCTGCCATCTCCCCACTCCCGTATCCTGCTCCTTCTCATTACCTCTATTTCTCCATGTGTGTCTCTCTAGGTACAGAGCCCGAGTGGAAAGGGTTGAATCTCCTGCAAAGGTTCACGTGTACTACATAGACTATGGCAATGTGAGTAATAATGATGTGCTTGTCAGTGGGCTGTGAATTCACAGTTAAATTAACAGTAATTTTAATTACCTTTAAATGAGAGAGTAAAGTAGTGTATATGCAGGTTTATAGTCCTAACAGTGCCTGTATTTTAGTGTCATTGGTATTAAATGGTTTGAGTAATGGGTAGTTATTAATGGAGTACTGAACTTCCTCTTCTTCCTTCTTAAAATTAATAACTCTGCCTGTGGAAGGCTTTGGCAGGCATTTCAGAAGATGGTTAATAAATAGAGCTTCTTTTTGTGTATCATTCTACAGAGAGAGATGCTGTCTTCAGTTCGTCTAGCAGCTCTTCCTACTGCATTCGGTATCCGGACCCTTCCTGCACAGGCCACAGAGTACACCTTTGCCTTTATCCAAGTCCCACAAGATGTAAGTCTATGCACAAACACAGACTGGACTCCGATTTGTTTCCCAGAAAAGATTTCTATTCTGATAAGGACTAAAAGAACCGAAAATCCCAGCTCCACTTGATTCCCTCTCAGGATTAGCCCAGAAATTTTAACATGAGACTTTTTCTTCTGTTAGAAAATGGGCAACATCATACCATTAGGGCCCCCCATTTTTTGCCAAATGTTTTTTTTCTGTTGATTAGTTTTTCGTTTTATTCTAAAGTGAAGAGCCTTGATTATATGTTAAAAATGATTGTGGCCTTTACTGATGACTTGCCTCCTGCAGGAGGATGCACGGGCTGACGTGGTGGACTGTGTGGTGAGGGACATCCAGAACACACAGTGTCTGCTAAACGTGGAGTACGGTGGTGCAACTTGCCCTCATGTCACTCTGCAGTTCACTGACTCCAAAGATGATGTGGGCCTTGGTTTGGTCAAAGAGGGTCTGGTCATGGTGGACGTACGCAAAGAGAAACACTTGCAGAAAATGGTGAGGGAGGCGACTTGGACCGCAATTTACTATTTACATCATAACTGTTTCAACTGCAGAAAAAAAGGCCATGAAATAACATGAAAATCAGATTAATTTTTTACTTGCTAATTTATTTATCATTAATGAATAAACAGTAGTGACTGTATTATAAATGAGCCATAAAATTAAAATAGTTAAAATTAAAATAGAGTACAATAGTATTATAAAACATTTAAATACACATATACATAGAATCAACAAATACAAGCATTATAATAAAGGTTTACTACAGTTGTAAAAAAACATTTCCTCCTCTTTTGAAATATTTTAGAAATGGGATTAAAGTTGGCATTAAAACATGGGAAATAATAATTTTGTAAAAAAATATATGGTTTAAAGGCTTAAAGGCATGCAGACCCTCTCTTCCTAATTCTGCAACCTCAAAATTCAGTCAATAATTCTACAGTGAGAACACGCATAAACTATACCATAATTTCTCTTATAACAACAACATTTCGATGTCTGCAAATCTGTTCACAAACTACTTCTTTGCAAGTTTGGTCCATGGTGATCATTCATGGTGATCACAGCAGAAACCCAGATTCATCAGCCCATGAGATCATTGAGAGACCCCCACCAGCCCATCTCACAGTAACCACCATGCTCCGTTAAAGCCACAGAGATCACATGTTCATGCTTGATGTGAACACTAACTGAAACTCTGATAAACATGGTGAATACAGTGAACAATGCAGACTGATTACATTCAGGAAATTCTGGAGTGTAAAGAAGCAGTAACTGCTAAAACATCATGCATGCATGGTCTTCACCTTCCTACCAGCCACCAATGCAAAGAGTCCACACTGTAACCTCAGCTTTCCTCTTGATACACCAGCTCACACGTATGGTTCACTCACAGCCACATTCATTTACATGGTTGATTTTTAAACCAGTAACTTGATGATGCAATGATATGGTGCCTCAAGGGAAAGAGATTTGGCAGTGACTACATAAACTCATAATCAGCTTCTCTGCACTTTTTCCCAGAAGATTTAAATTGCTTTTTATGCTCTTTCTGATTCACTTACTCTCTTCACCCCCTCTCCTGTGATGTGCTTGTGTACAGTCCAGATCAAGAGGCCCAAGGGAAGTACCAGATTATAGTACAGTCTCAGTGTACAAAAAAGGCTTCACACGTTCTGAACTCGTTATATTACGCCTAATGTTTTGAAGCCCCTGCATTTCTGACCCTATCTCTGTTGTAGAACATAAGCACCACCACTCTCAAAAAAAGATCCTAAAATCATCTTAGTGACTAGTGCTACAGAGGAGCGTACCAAAGCTACTCGGGTCAATTCTTTGCTAAGTGAAAATGCACTTTCTCATTCGCCTTGTTCACATTCAGTTCCCTTCATGCAGTATCGTCCTTCACGTCTTATACTGAACTCCTGGAGCTTGTAAGCCACGGACATGTTTCCTCATTTATAGAAAGCTTAGAATGTTCTTGTGTGGATTTGTGGAACTACTTGTGGGCCTTGGACTTTAATTATTCTTGGCCTGTTAACTTTTTCATTACTACTTTAGCCTTAAATTTTCTCAGATGTGGGAAAGCCCTCCAGCTCCACTACCAGCTCCCACACTCTCTAAGGCTCAGGGCCTCGCTGATATCAATGCTGATTAAACTTAAAGGGAGAAAATGTTATGTCATTTATTTTTTATGCAGTTTGTTGAACATATTGCATTACACCATATAATCATACACAGTATTCACGTTACAGATGTTTTGTTGATTTCACTACAATGTATTTTCTAATAAACAATAAGCCACAAAATAGAACATTTGATCCACATATACTAGTGTTTGAATGAGTGGTTTTTAAAACACTAGCATTGTCCACCTTGTATGCTTAGTAAGCTGCTTACATGTCACCATTATGTGGAAATGCAGGCTGTATATTAGAGATTTTCACTGGTGGTTAATAGCATATATTAACTACATAGAACCTAGAGCTTAGATTGTGTGCGTGCGTGTGTGTGTGCGTGTGTGTGTGATCAGGTTTGTGGTTTCTGTCCTTATGGCTGCCGTTTGTGCTGTTACCCAGCTGGAAAAAGCAATGTGTAAAATAGTCCGTGTTTTATATTCTTTTTTACCAAATCCCCAGTGTTCTGGATAAAAATAAAAGTGAACTGATGAATGCTGCATTGTGGTACATCACAATCTAATGGAAGTATCACCTGCTCTAAATTAAAATTAAACACTGTTTTCTTTCCAGGTGACTGAATATCTAAATGGCCAGGAGTCTGCAAAGAGTGCCAGGGTATGTCCTCAATCATTCTTCCTTTATTCCTCCTACCTCTCATCCACCCTCAATCTGCCCCCTTTATCTCTCTGTACACTCACACACACACACACACACACACACACACACACACACACACCCCCCACTATTCCGGGGCAGGGTGCAAACTGAGATCACTACTACTAGTTAATTTTTTTTAATGATTCCTCCCTCTTTTTATGTTTTTCTCTTCCTTCTTCTTCCCCTCTGTTTTTCTCTCCTTCCTTTGTCCCTCTCTTCTTCCCTCTCCTTTTCTTCTTCGTCCTTCAGTGCTTCCCCCTTTTCTTTTTTTCATCTCTCTCACTCCCTTTCCCGCTCTTGTTCCCTTGTTTCTTCCCTTACTTTTTTCTCTCTCCCCCCTTTACTCCCTCCCCTGGTTCTCCCTTCTGCGTCTTGCACTGCCTTCCTGTTCACACTCGTTTGAACTGAAAAGCATCACAGTGCTGAGAGAATGTACACGACAGAGGGCACTTGAGCGATAGTGATGAATATTTCAGCCACAGAACAGAGACGCAGTGAATTGAACTTTAATAGGGTTATTGTTAGTGGTTCCACTGTATGATGGATGTTCACACCAGACTGTGGGAACATTACACACGGCTAAATAAAGATCAATACACAATAAAGCAGGTCTGAAACCTAATAGTCATTTCTCTAACTTTAATATAAACCTTGCTTTCAAAAGTTTAACAAAAAATACAATTTGTTAAAAATATTTTGTTGTTAATGTGGATGAAGGTGTAACTGGCACATCTGTCGTTTTTTTCTCTCGTAACTTCCAGAAGTTGTTTTATTTTTATTTATTTATTTTTTTTTTTAATTTAATCAAGCCCACCCTTTATGAAATATTGTATGAATACATTGAGGGTCTAATCATGAATTTGAATACAAAGTTTTTTAAGATGTAATGATTAGATCTTTTTGACTGCACTTTGTTCTCCAGAAACTCTTGTTCCTTCCTTTAACCGTTCACACGTCTTTTCTTTTAGCTCAACATCTGGCGCTATGGAGACTTCAGAGCCGACGATGCAGACGAGTTTGGATACAGACGCTAAGTCCTGCTAGTCCTAAGATGTTATGGAGGACGCATTAAACGGAGAGACAACAGGAAAATATTTCAACAATTTTATTCTCGGTATCATTAAAACATTCACCTCATTTGTTCTCCATGCTTGGCGCATTTAGTCTTTTCTGCTCTCTTTTTTTTTATTTTAAGTGAGTACAGAATTTACATGAAGATGCGTATAAAAGGACCAATTGACCAGAATATTTTAGCCAATTTTACTTTAATCTCCATGATTCCTGTAGAATTTACAGTCGGACATCCTCACACTTTATTGTACAGCTTCAGTAAGAGGTTTTTGCACATCTTCCTGAGAAAATGCTTCCTTAATTATGAAATAATTTTCAATTTATGAATTTATATGGATATTATTTTGAAGTTAGGTAAGCACACTCAAAAAGAGACTAATGAGTGTATTTTTTTATGTATGAGTGTTTTGTGTAAGGAATGTTTTTCTCTGTATGGCAAAAAAAAGGAAAGCTGCCAATGCCTTGACAAGCATTTGTTCAATTTCTCTGGGATGTTTACAATATAACAGTAGTTTCTTTGTGTCCTCCATGTATCTCACTCTCTTCTACCATAGCATAAACTAGTGTTTGAAATAATTTCCTTCCAAGATAAACTTGGTCATTGTATTTAAATCTGCTAAATAAAAAGGAGCAATGTCATTCTGTCTGTCTCACTGAGAACGAATGAATGAATGAATAAATGAACGAATGCAAACTAAATTAAGACTAATGCATATATGAAGCATGTATATATTTGCTGATGCTGAGATTTCAGTCATGCCCAGTGGAAAAAGGATATTAATGCATTTATTACAACTACAAGTACAAACATTACTGCTCATCACCCATGGCATTAAAACCCCCTGAAAACCTGCAGATCATTTTAAAAATATTAATTGATGTATTATAAATGTAAGAAATTGTCATCATTAAAGTAGATCCATTTCTAATCTTTATATTTAAGCCCCTTTAACGTTTTACATGCTCTATAAATAAGTACATCTGTACAAACACTGTGAGAAGAACAGTTCCAATCCCGTATATTTAATCTATTTATCTAAATAAATAAATAAACACAATGTCAACTGGGGTGCAGATTACCGCTTAGACCGATCCTAAAATAGTTTTAAAGCTGCTCATTTTAGCCTGTATTATTCGGTAGGGGGTGCAATAATACACAACTATTACTCATCAACTGCTTTTGTAATAAAGCTGAAATGTTGCTTTTTAAACAGAAAATCTGTGAAATGTTTTTTGAAGATGATTTACTAACTGAAAACGCTATGGCTGATGTTTCAGGATTCCAGAGGCATTTGACAAGCCTTAATACAGGCATCACAAAAATATGTTGAGTTATGAATTGTATGAACAGTATAACTTGTTTCCAGATTAGTCTGTTTAGACAGATTACAGTCAGTTTACAGTGCAACAGTTACCTGTCCTTCAGCTTTCTCTAACTATTATTCTTATGTATTGTCAAGTCAAGTTTATTTCTATAGCGCTTTTCACAACAGACATTGTCTCAAAGCAGCTTTACAGAATTTAACAGTGAAGGTGAATAATGTGTATTTATCCCTGATGAGCAGCCGTGGCGACTGTGGCAAGGAAAAACTCTTAGATGTTATGAGGAAGAAACCTTGAGAGGAACCAGACTCAAAAGGGGAACCCATCCTCATTTGGGTGACATCAAGAGTGTGATTATAGTCTTTAAACAATACAGAACACTGGAGAGTGAGAACTAACATGAGCACTGGAGTATAAGATTATACTGTTAATAATATAACAACATATAATATAATAAGATAATGTTCTTTCTACAGTCTTATACAGTCTTTATGGTTATAAAACCAGGAGCTACTGAGCAACTCATAAAATAGCTTAACATTTGTGATCATCACAGATCCAGCAACAGCTTCTCCATGCCAGAGCCTTTAAACACTCTAGGAGGTCCAATGTCAAAACTCCATACATGAAGTGGGATCCAATTGGCACTGGTACGTCTCTGGGTGGTACGGGAAGTTTGCGAGTTCGGCATCTACTTCTTTAAAGGTCCATAATCTTCGTAAGGTGGGACGTGACTGGAGCAACCTCAGGATGCCTCGGGATGGGGAGAGAAAGAGAAGCAGTGGAGAGGAATTAGCGTAGCTGCTGCTCATGATATTAACAGCACAAGTTGATAATGTGCATGTGATCAGATGTTCTGGAGCACAAGGTTATTACATGTGATGTGTGTTATGTGTAGGCTTTGCTAAAAAGATACTTTTTTAATCTGCACTTGAACTGGGAGAGTGTGTCTGAGCCCCGAACAGTGTCAGGAAGACTATTCCAGTATTAGACTTATAGATAAAATTTATATTCATAAGACAGACTGAAGCCTTTCTTTTAATTGGAAGAAGAGATTTTGAAAGAAATGATATTTGGATCACATGTACCCCTGCTCATTCATGTAGTTATCTAATCAGTCATGAAATCATGCAGATACAGATCAAGAGCTTTGGGTAAAGTTCACATCAAACATCAGAATTCAATAAACAAAATTAATATATTGCACATTTAACAATGGACCCCAAGCAGCTTTACAGAAAGAAATACACTTTCCAAAAAAGTGAACACTTAATCATCACTATAACACCAAGTCAGTTAAGCTTCAGGGATATTAATCTGTCCAGTTAGAAAGCATAAATAATTATAATATCTGTGAGAAACAAGAGTCCATGAGGATGGCATGAGGGTCCGACATCCTCTAGTGGGATCTGTGCTCACAGCACAGCATGTGCAGCTCCACTGGCATTTGGCAGAGAACAGCAGAATTGGCAGGTTTGCCACTGGCACTCAGTTCTCTACACTAAGCACACGTGACGGACGTGAAAGAGTCTGGAGATACCACGAAGAACATCATTCTGCTTGCAACATCATCCAGCATGACTGGTTTGGTGGTGGATCAGTAAGAGAACTTTGAGAGGAACCAGACTCAAATGGGAATCCATTCTCAATTGAGTAACACTGAATTTCTATTCATAATTCTATCATTGATGGACACTTAAGTAACTCTACATTACAAGTGTGGCCATAAGCCATTGTAGCACCTTGTTGCTGAGAGATCAGAGAAGAAGTACCTGGTCTGAGCTGATAGGAAGTTTCAAATAAGTACTCTTTTAGACTGCAGTGAGCAGAACAGCAACAATAGAACGTACAACATCATGTTACACTGCCGTCAGCCAGGAACAGAAATCAAAGCCTAACATGAACACACAGTCACCAACACTGGAAATGAAGATTAGGAGAAAAACTCTCAGGTCTTTATAATAAAAAAATATTCAGGTCTTTTGTCATATTTTAATGAGTTTAATCCTAGTTAAATAAAGGTTACCATAGCGATTTCCATAGTGGAGCTGGAAAAGTGAGAATTTTTTTTAACATTTATTTTCTAAGGATGGAAGAGTGCAGCTTGAGTATTTCAAACGTGTGTGTGTTGAGAGCCAATGAGATTTTTCCTCATTCAGTTTGTTTTCACATGTATTTTGCATGATGATTTGTCCTTGGATTCACTTACTGAAGACGTTCTACCAATATAAAAGCAACTTTCACTAATTAGAGGTGAATGTAAATTTCCATGAAAAAAGAAAGTGGAATAGAACTTTGCCAACTGCCCTAAAAAGTACATTTAAGATCCTATGTGTTTGTGGTTCCCAGAAAAATAATAAAGTTACAGCGCTCTGTGCTGAGTTAATGAGGACTGGAGGAGAGAGTAAAGTGGATGTGCATCTCAGTGGTTCTAAGAATGTTGAGCTCCAGTCAGCTCAGTAACCAGTGAGAGTTACTTAATTAACAAGGAAACTCAAGTCAAAAGGTTTAGAACATCTTCATTTTTTATTGAAATTTTACAACTGAACGTCTCAATGTTCTGTAAAATTGAAGCATATTATTTGAAATTTTATGAAATTGAACCTAAAAGAAAAAATCAGAAATCTGTAGTTTAAAAAGATCTAAAATTATGATTTCTGACTCATCAAAGTGGCCACCTTTTGCATATATAAAAAACAAACATTGTAACATTCTTTTTTCAGGGGTACTCTAATATGGGAATTGGTCGCTCAGTGGACAAGGCATCGGTCCTCTGATTGTAAGATCATGGGTTTATATCCCAGCACCACCAGGCTGCCACTGCTGGGCCCTTAAACAAGGCCATTAACCTTCAGTTGCTCAGCTGTATAACTGATATATCTGTAAGTTGCTGTGGATAAGGGATTATCTTCCAAATGTTTGAATGTAATATTGTACCAAGTTACTCACAACACTGCTGTAGATGTTTCAACAAATGTGTAGCACTTGCTTTCACCCGTCTGTCCAGTTCATCCCAAAACCAGCTTAATGGGTTTTTGGTGTAGAGAATGTGCTGGGAATGATTTGAAGCCTACCATCTTGATCTTTTCTTCTAAGGTAGTAATGGCGCAGCCTAGAGGTAGGTTTTGGGTCATTATCTTGCTGTATTTTTGTGGTGATATGTGTAATAGTAGTATGTAATTTAGTGGTAGTGGTTTTGTATCAGGGTTCCACTCACTCTGTGCAAATCACAGACTCTTGATCCAACAAAAGAGCCTCAAAACATCATACTTCCTTCACCATGTTTGACAGTTTGTGTCACACAAAAAGAAACCATCCTTTCGCCGACTGGCATATAAACATCCTGAGTGATGAACCAAAGATTTCAAATTGAGTCCATAAGACCTTCTTCCAGTCTTCAGTGGTCTACTGGCGGTGCTTCATGGCCCAGAAAAATGTATTTTCTTAATTACTTTGCTGCCACTCGCCCTGTCAAACCTGCAGCTCGAAGACTTGCCCTTACATTTCAAACTGACACTTACTTACTACAACCGCTACAATTTTGTCACGTGAGCATCAGAGTCTGTCGCTCAAGTTTGTTGACTCTCAGAAACTTGTCTTCTGATTCTGGCTTTGGGAAAGTTTACTGCATACCATTTCAGGTTATTCACTGCATTTGAACTGCTTTAAACTCAATAAAAACTGGAAAAATGGAGGTGTTCAAAAACTTTTGACTAGAAGTGGACTATAAATTTCACTAGAAGAAGAGCCTTTCTAATGTTCCCAATGGTTTTCCAGCATAATGCAGCTTAGAGAATCTCATGATGTGTAGATGTCTTAATATTAACATTACCAATATAAATATTTTATCTCAGTGAACTGACTTATAGCTTATAGAATAAAGCTTCAGAAATGCTAACTGTCTAAGAGTCAAATGTATTATTATTAAAATTATTATTATTATTATTATTATTATTATTATTAATAATAATAATAATAATAATAATCATATATAACTGCACATGCAGTATGTAAAGTAAACCAAGGTTAGTATAGTTCATTTAAAAATGTCTGAATGCATAGCAAATTGTCTAATTATCCACACATTTATTAAATCAGCATACAAGCCGACTTATTGCTTAATTCAGCAGATTTCTCTTAAGTTTCTGAAATGAATGTAATGCCAAAAAAATACTAAAAGCATTTATATTACTCCTTCAGCTTAAAATTGGAAAACTACAAAAGGAAATAATACAATGAGGAAATAATACTAAATAATAATAAAAAACTACAAAAGGAAATAATACAATGAAGCATTTGGATAAATACATTTAATAAGTACATGCCTTTCGGTAATAATAATTACTGTCATTAATATTACAAACTCAAGGTTAACGAGTCACATTAATCTATAAAGCATTATATGTTAAACTAAGAAATGCTCAGTATTGTGTCAGTGGGGGGTTGGAATACATTGTATAAACAGTCTGATCAGATTCGATACATACTCACACAGACACATACTCATAAAGTCACATTACCCAAGTATTACACATCTCTCTGTTCCCAGTTCTGTCTCTCTCCATTTTAGTGAGTTATGCTGTGTTGCCTGTGGGCTGGAGCACAGCAGTGCAGACACGCCCTTCTTCTCCTCCTGCTTCTCTCATTCCCACGCCGACCACACGTTCACCCGCTAACAATGTAAAACACCATTTCTGTATACATGTAACTTTAAAGATTTTACATTCCTACATATAGCTCTTTTTTCTTTTTCCCCATTAAGATATGGCCCGAATCCATGCAATTTTGCTGTGAAGAAGTTAGACAGGGGCTGATAACGACAGGAGAGATCTTTGGCTCTTCTGGTCTAGTCCTGCAAAATCCTTTATCTTGATCACAACAGGTCATTTTGATCTGAACACTGTAGGCAAAGCAAGCTGAACATCTAAAGCAGGAACATGATGATGTATTGTCTGAGTGGTATCTGAGGCTCAAGGGCAGTGTAAAACAATGTGGTGGACATTCTAGACTAGAGGAAGATGAAACCACAACAACACTGCATCTGTACCTGACCACAAATCACTGTCCCTAGGCAGGGTAGTCCAAAGTCTGGGCACAGGGACAAATGTAGAATTTCTCCCTTTGTATCAATTCGATTCAATTCAATACATATTGCTTTTAACAACAGACGTGGTCTCAAAGCAGCTTTACAGAGATAAAACAGTAAAATAATTTCATGTGGAACCATCCCCAGCTGCACAGAGTGGTCTCCAAGTGAAGAGAACTCCATTCGGAGGTATGGTGTCTAGATGAATTACTCAGATCTGATTTTAACTACAAAGTTAACTGTGAAAAATCAATTAAAAAAGTTTTTCAAACAAGAAAACTTTTTTCAGTGAGAGTGAGCAAATGTGTGTCTCTAGTCAAAATGTTCTCTTCAGTGCTTCATTTGGAAAAAAAATCAAGTTAGACACAAAACACATAGAATGTAGATAATATTAAATATAATCTCACTGACATCATTGGTATTATCAACAGTCTGAAGTGAATTTCAGCCTCAGTTTGGGGTTAAAAATTAGAGCTGGGGTAAGTCACAGTTTTTCAGCTGATTCCAGGTGTGCACTCAGGCAGTCAGGGACGTTTTTGGATGTAAAAGTAGATGTGATGTAAACTGAGATCATAGATGTTCGTAAAAAGGAAAATATCATTTTATTTAAATAAGGCATGGTTTTAAAAACCTTCAGAGCGGATGATATATAACCCTGTATAAAGAAATAGCAGAAAATTGGGCATAATTTTTCAGAAGCTTTGACCCAGGTGTATGGCCATCTGCAGCAGTCTGGACACATGCTCTGACATTTAGAGTAACTTTGTTCATTAGAGGGACAGCACATGTAGGACGTTTTGGAGACAAGGTGAGGGAGGTGAGATTGAGATGGTTTGGACATGTGCAGAGGAGGGACATGGGGTATATCAGTAGGAGAATGCTGAGGATGGAGCTACCAGGAAGGAGGAAAAGTGGAAGACCAAGGAGGAGGTTTATGGATGTGGTGAAGGAAGACATGTAGGTAGTTGGGTTGAAAGAGGCAGATGTAGAGGACAGGGGGGGATGGAGACAAGTGATCTGCTGTGGCGACCCCTAATGGGAGCAGCCGAAAGATGAAGAAGAAACTCCTCAGGAAGAAAGTGAGATGTCCCATGAACTTGTGCTGTTAATATCATGAACAGCAGCTACGCTAATTCCTCTCCACTGCTTCTCTTTCTCTCCCCATCCCGAGGCATCCTGAGGTTGGCCAGCTCCAGTCACGTCCCACCTCATGAGGATTGTGGACCTTTGAAGAAGTAGATGCCGAACTCGCAAACATCTCGAACCATCTAGAAACGTACCAGTGCCAATTGGATCCCGCTACATGTGTGGTTTTGACATTGTACCTCCTGGAGTGTTTAAAGGCTCTGGCATGGAGAAGCTGATGCTGGATCTGTGATGATCACAAATGTTGAGCTCATAAAACTAGGAGCTACTAACCATAAAGACTGTATAAGACTGTAGAAAGAACATTTACTTATAATCTTATACTCCAGTACTCATGTTAGTTCTCACTCTGCAGTGTTCTGTATTGTTGAAAAATTTATGATCAAACTCTTGATGTCACCCAGATGAGGATGGGTTCCCCTTTTGAGTCTGGTTCCCCTCAAGGTTTCTTCCTCATAACATCTAAGGGAGTTTTTCCTTGCCACAGTAGCCACGACTGCTCATCAGGGATAAATGCACACCGTTCACCTTCACTGTTAATGTCTGTAAAGCTGCTTTGAGACAATGTATGTTGTGAAAAGCACTATAGAAATAAACTTGACTTGACTTGAATGCACGCCACGTTAGTGGTTTGAGATTTGCTGGAATGTACCCAGCCTGTGGGAGGTGGAAGCTCAGCAGTTAAGATATGTTGGATTGCTGCACAGGAAGTTGCCACTGCTGGGCCCTTGGGCACATCGCTCACCCTTCAGTTCATATCATTTTTATTTTATAGCACTTGCAACAACAGACATTGTCTCAAAGCTGTTTTACAGAGATAATGCAATAATAAAAGAATGTACAAGTTTGTTCCTTATAACTGTACGTTTGTCCTTAATGAGCGAGCCAGTCGCAACTGTGGCAAGGAAAAACTCCCTGAGATGCATTAGGAAGAAACCTTGAGAGGAACCAGACTCAAAAGGAAACCCATCCTCATCTGGGTGGCACCAAATGTCCATTCAGTACAGTTCATCATTGTTAAGGTGTACAGCGATGGGCGCTTAAATGCAACCTGTGGTCCAGAGCCATTGTAGTAGACTGGTGATATTAATTACAGTCCAGATCCATCCTGAAAGTTCTTGACTTGCTCAGTAATTTAATGGATCAGTTGTATGAATGTGATAATGAATGTGTGTCGCTGTGGATAAGGGCGTCTTCCAAATGAGTAAATTGTAAATAGACTGGATAATAATCTCATTATTAAGTGTCAGTGAAGGCACTTTTATTATGTTGTATATTTTGAGTCAGCAGTAAAAATCGTGTTCGTGTATTTTGGAGCAGAACGGTTTTAAAACTGAAAGTGGAAGTCTTTACAAATCTTCACACCGATAATCTTAAAATATGATTTAACTCCATTACATTTGCTTCATTATAACTGTTACATTTGTATTTCTCGTATAGACAGAAGCCCACCTGTTACACGCGCGTGCGTTTCGGTCATGCTGTAGTTGTTACTGTAACGTGAGCGAATGTTACGCCGAAGCGCGTCATTTTCTCATTCAACTTTTTTTTTTTTTTTTTTTTTTTTTTTTTTTTTTTTTTTTTTTTTTTTATGGAAAACGAGCTGCTTCCGTTTGCTGTGTCTAACATCCGGAAGGGTGGGAACCTGTCTTAAAGTTCTGCAAATCACAAGTTAGAGTTACCTACAGTCTGCTCTGAGTGACTTTATCTCTGAATAGACTGATAAACAAAACTAGCCTGCGTCGTGAGTATTAAATGGTGTTAGTCTGAGAAGATGGTGTGTGGAGGAGAATTGGTTTGATGGTTGGTGTGTAACAGCTCACCTGGGACAGGAGCTCAGGCGCCTGCTGGTGTTCTCCTGCTGGGATCAACACTGAGATTAACACTAAAATTGTTCTCATTTGAGACTCACACCGGATTTCCTTCTGTCCCTCAGTGAAGGTAATTTTCATCAAATTAATGATTTAACTTCAGTTACAATGAAATGTAGTGAGTTGCAAAAGTGGTGCTTTGAGGTGTGTGTGTGTGTGTGTGTGTGTGTGTGTGTGTGTGTGTGTTTATGTTTATGGGTTGTTGTTGAAATGCTAAGTGAAAACCGAACCACACACAAATCTTATCCTTTATTTTAACTTTTTTATTTTCATCTTAAAATATTTGTTCATTTCTTTTTTCCAGTTTCATATAAACTGTGTTTGTCTTCTACATAATGGCGCAAAAACAAACAAACAAACAAATAAACAAACAAACAAACTCGAAGTAGCTCGTGTGTGTGTGTGTGTGTGTGTGTGTGTGTGTGTGAGAGAGGAACACATGTGGCGAGCTGCTGGTTGTGGTGAAGGTTTTATTTGCGGAGTGTAAAAGTGTGTGTTGATCACAAGTCCCCTGCAGTGCAACATGACTGAGAAAGTGTTTATTATGTGAGATATTTCGAGAATCTTATGAGAGAAGCAGTAACTCAGCTACATTCCGACTGTACCAGTGGAGTTCAACTACAGAAACTTGCTGAAGTCTCACAGCAATCCAACAGCTTCCTTCTCAAACTCATTCATGATCATTCAGTGTTCAGGCTTTTTTAATGAGATGTTGTAATGAGATACAACAATGATGTAACAAAATGTTAGTAATGCATTGAGTTATATTTTATACAATTCTCATATTTATGTCCTTTTAACTCACGCACGTAATGCTGCGAAATTGAGCCTTAGTTTGATCAGATATAGAAAAAAGATTAAGCACGGTTTATTTTCCTGTGCTTCTAAATTTCTAGTTCTTGTAATTAGAGATTTACTGTTAAACTGCAGTCATTGTGTTCATAATCAAGTGTTTTTTTTACCTTCACATTGTCCACTCTATACCTTTAGAGGCAACCTGTAACTGATAGAAGTACATTCACTCAGTTTTAGCCTCTTTTCAAGATTTTATAACTTATTGGGGAAAGTGATGTCACATCAAATCACAAATGATGGCTAACTATCCTAAAAATGTGGACTTTGGAAGATGAGAAATGTGTCCTTGTTTTGTATGAAGTATTAGTGTGAAGCCCACATGCCCATTTCCAATGATTATTTTTACATTATTGAAACTGTGAAAATCCAAGAGTCACTTCACAAGAAGAAGTGGTGGCTTTTCTGTTGGTCTTCTGACAAACTTCTGTTGAATGTTTACCAGAACATTTCATTATTCAGGACATGTAGGAAATGAGCATGAAGTCTTCTGTACATCACATTACTCTGGCAATGATGAGAATTGAATGAACGCTGCTGCAGACAAGCCCAAATTAGAATGCATCTGATGAACCAATATATCAGATATACACAGACTAAGCATAAGATCAGCTTCAGAATACAAGACAAAACGTAAAAACAGTGACCTTGTAATAAAAGAGCCTAATTCAAAGCCTTTAGCAAATTTAGCTTTTAGCTGAGGGGCCAGGCAGCAGAGGTCTTGCCTCACTTCCTGTTTTTAGTAGCCCTCCCAAATTGCAAATAAACTCGAAACTTATTTAGTGTCAGATCAAGTTGCTAAACATGTATGCCAAGTTTGGTGTCAATACTTCAAATGTTTCTGTAATGTGCCTTAACTTCCTGTTTGGTTACTTTACTCGCAAATTAATTAGCATGTTATAGTCAAAAAACTTGAAAGAACAATTTAGTTTTTGTTGGTCTCATGACGCTGTGACCCAAATTTTCTGATTATTCGACAAGATCTGTCCTGTACGTCCAGTTCCTTCACTCACATGTTGTTTGATCTGAATACATAAAAACGGTGCCAAGACATGCCATGACTTCCTGTTTGGTGACTTTGTTTGTATATGTTTAAAAAAATCCAAGGGACAAGTTTCTTCAGGTTGGTCTAATAATTCTGTGATCTAAATCTGTTGATGTTTAGACAAAAATTGGAGGGAAAAAAGCAATATAGTAGCAATAAACATCACTGGTAACCAGGGAATCACATTTCTGAAAAGTTGTTATTGCAAGCATATATGTTGGTGGTGGTAAAGTAATTAAGGGGCTTATACCAAAATCGCTGTGTACGAAGCTCAGACTGTCCTCCATCACCGTTCCAAATTTCTACTACTACTACTACTACTACTGCCAAAAATAAGAAGAAACGGGCTCTAATGTGGACCGTCCCAGGAAAGAGCTTCCTCTGCTGCAGATGATAAGTTTATTAGAATTACCAGCCTCAGAAACTTTTTGCGAAATAGAAACAATTTACAGAAGTGCCAGATATTTTTCAACATCCACTGTTTAGAGTAGTCAGTGTGAGCTTGCGCCAGGCCCTCATGGTCAAGGAATGGACTTTAGATCATTGGAAAACTGTCCTTTGGTCAGATGAATCAAAATTTGACATTTTTAGTTTTAACTGCTGTGTTTTTGTTAGATGCACTGTGTGGTTCCCACTGTGAAGCATTGAGGAGATGTGATGATGTGTGGGGGCTTTGATGGTGACACTGTTGGTGATTTGTAAAAATTGAAGGGACACTGAACCAGCATGTCTACCACAGCATTTTGCAGTGGCATGCCATCATTGGATCATAATTTGTTTTCCAAAAGGACAATGACTTCAAACACACCTCTAAGTTATGTAAGAGATATTTGTTCAAGAAAAAAAGTGCAGGAGTTCTGTATCAGATGGGGTCATTTGGGATTAAATCTATTGAAGGGGGCCAGGCCATTATTATGTAATCTTTCAAGCCGTTTTTGACGACAAACAGTGGAGTAATTAACTGTATGTGATGGAACATTGTCATGCATAAAGATCATCAGATCTTTAATGCTTTTATATGTTTCTTGTACCATTGTTTAAAGAAAGTACTTTCCAGAAACTAGTAGTAGTTTTGGAAGATTTTTCAGGCTTAACTTATCGTTGTTAATATCAGCCCACATCATAAAACTACGCTGACCTTGCTGTCAGCTTACTCAGACTGGAGCTCTGTATCTATTAGTGAACTAACCATGGGTCTACCCATCAAGGGTTACTCTCATTTCACTCTTCATATATTTCTTGGCCTTATCTTAATGCTTCAGCTTGTGATTTTTGTTAAGTCAGGGTTGTGTTTTAGCTTTTCTTTACTTCAGCAAAATTATCTGAGGGTTTGACACTTTGTACTTCTGGAGATTCCAGTTAAGTTACAGTTGTAGAAAATAGTGGTACTGGATGCTAAAGGGTTTCTGGTGGTTTCAAAAGATAACAGAAATTTTGCTGTTAATTTGAGCCTTTTGTTTTTTTGCGACCCTGATTACTATTATTGGCAAACAGTGACAGTGAAGTCTATTTATTTTTTTTTATTTATTTATTTTTTTTACATCTTTGCCTGTAGTAGAAAGCTGCCCAATAATTATGCATGTCAGAATTTAAAGTAATTGCCACTTTGTTACACCTCCCTTCATTAACAATTAGACATCACCTGAAAATTATTATTCAGATTTGGAACTGGAAATGTGCTTGAAAAAATATAGAATTAGAATATCCACTTCACTTGCCTAATAATTATACCCTGCCTATATATATATATATATATATATATATATATATATATATATATATAT
>JAAIIK010000156.1:251590-273226 GCA_014706435.1 Silurus glanis
TATATATATATATATATATATATATATATACATATATATATTCGGTCACACTTTCTATTTCTGAATTTTTATGTATGTTGACAGTATTTCTATATGGCAGTAAAAAATAAATGTTTTGGAACCCATGAGACTTATATTTTTACAAAAATATAAATGGGAAATGGTTGGAAACCCATTTATATTTTTACATTGATTTATTCAAAGGGAGATAAATCATATGTAGCACATACTGAAAATTAAAAACTGAACAAGAGACTGGAATTAATTAACAAAATAAATATAATATTAAACCCCAGGTTTAAAACCTTTTAACTGAGATATTTCAGACCTGTTCAAAAGAATTGCATCACATTTTGTCTTAATTAACTCAAAATGATATGTGTAAAGACTCGCCTTGAATATAGTGTTCTCCTCTTCTGGCGTTGGCAGATGGCGTGTGGCATGTCTCCATGGTATCTGAAATAAGCGACTCTCCTTATTGAGCCAGTTGAGGCCGGGGTATTTTCCACTGTTCACCTGGGAAACAAACATGTCTATGCTTCAAAACTGCTTATAAGACTGGAATTCACATTAAAGTTTTCCGTTTTGTTGCTAAGGCAAACATTTCAGAGCGCTATTCACATAGGACTGTAATTAAAATGCATGTAATAATTATTTAATAAAACTGTACACATGTCTTCAGACCATATGTAACTGAACCATGAGTGCTATTTAAAAGATGTATGCGTTAGACATGCAGGGTGGACTTGGAGTTCTGACCTTAAACATTAATCAACAAACATTAACAAGCTGTCATGCTGAACAGTTCTACATGCACACCAAAACGAAGAAAACACACTATTCCAAGAAAAGGTTTTTCTTTCATATGGAAGACATTATTAATTTAAAGGGCCAGATTTTGGATAAAGTTAAGAAACTACACTTGATAAGTCACACACACTTAACCGCATGACCTCAGTATTGTATTTCATAGGTTCATTAACTCGGAAGCTAGCTCTAGGGACGTGGAATGTCACCTCGCTGGCGGGGAAGGAGCCTGAGATTGTGCGTGAGGTTGAGAGGTTCCGACTAGAGATAGTCGGGATCACCTCTACGCACGGCTTGGGCTCTGGAACCACACTCCTCGAGAGAGGATGGACTCTTCACCACTCTGGAGTTGCCCATGGTGAAAGGCGGCGGGCTGGTGTGGGTTTGCTTATAGCCCCCCAGCTCAGCCGCCATGTGTTGGAGTTTACCCCGGTGAATGAGAGGGTCGTTTCCCTGCGCCTACGGGTCGGGGATAGGTCTCTCACTGTCGTGTGTGCCTACGGGCCAAACGGCAGTTCTTGGGGTCTCTGGGAGGGGTGCTGGACAGTGCTGGGGACTCCGTCGTTCTACTGGGAGACTTCAATGCCCACGTGGGCAGCGACAGTGACACCTGGAGGGGCGTGATTGGGAGGAACGGCCCCCCTGATCTGAACCCGAGCGGTGTTCAGTTATTGGACTTCTGTGCTAGTTACAGTTTGTCCATAACGAACACCATGTTCAAGCATAAGGGTGTCCATCAGTGCACGTGGCACCAGGACACCCTAGGCCATAGGTCGATGATCGACTTTGTGGTCATTTCATCTGACCTGCGGCCGTATGTCTTGGACACTCGGGTAAAGAGAGGGGCGGAGCTGTCAACTGATCACCACCTGGTGGTGAGTTGGATCCGATGGCTGGGGAGGAAGCTGGACAGACTCGGCAGACCCAAGCGTACTGTGAGGGTCTGCTGGGAACGTTTGGCCGAGTCTCCTGTCAGAGAGATCTTCAACTCCCACCTCCGGCGGAGCTTTGACCGGATCCCGAGGGAGGCCGGAGATATTGAGTCTGAGTGGACCATGTTCTCCACCTCCATTGTCGAAGCGGCCGCTCGGAGCTGTGGCCGTAAGGTCTCCGGTGCCTGTCGAGGCGGCAATCCCTGAACCCGGTGGTGGAAACCGGAAGTAAGGGATGCCGTCAAGCTGAAGAAGGAGTCCTATCGGGCCTGGTTGGCTTGTGGGACTCCTGAGGCAGCTGACGGGTACCGGCAGGCCAAGCGAACTGCAGCCTGGGTGGTTGTGGAGGCAAAAACTCGGGCCTGGGAGGAGTTCGGTGAGGCCATGGAGAAGGACTATCGGCTGGCCTCGAAGAGATTCTGGCAAACCGTCTGGCGCCTCAGGAGAGGGAAGCAGTGCCCTACCAATGCTGTTTACAGGGGAGGTGGGGAGCTGTTGACCTCAACTGGGGATGTCGTTGGACGGTGGAAGGAATACTTCGAGGATCTCCTCAATCCCGCCGTCACGTCTTCCATTGAGGAAGCAGAGGCTGAGGGCTCAGAGGTGGACTCGTCCATCACCCAAGCTGAAGTCACCGAGGTAGTAAAGAAACTCCTCGGTGGCAAGGCACCGGGGGTGGATGAGATCCGCCCTGAGTACCTCAAGTCTCTGGATGTTGTGGGGCTGTCTTGGCTGACACGCCTCTGCAGCATCGCGTGGCGGTCGGGGACAGTGCCTCTGGAATGGCAGACCGGGGTGGTGGTCCCTCTTTTTAAGAAGGGGGACCGGAGGGTGTGTTCCAACTATAGGGGGATCACACTTCTCAGCCTACCTGGGAAAGTCTATGCCATTGTACTGGAGAGGAGAATACGGCCGATAGTAGAACCTCGGATTCAGGAGGAACAGTGTGGTTTTCGTCCAGGCCGTGGAACACTGGACCAGCTCTATACCCTCTACAGGGTGCTGGAGGGTTCATGGGAGTTTGCCCAACCAGTCCACATGTGTTTTGTGGATTTGGAAAAGGCATTCGACTGTGTCCCTCGTGGCGGCCTGTGGAGGGTGCTCCGGGAGTATGGGGTCCGGGGCCCTTTACTAAGGGCTGTCCGGTCCCTGTACGACCGAAGCAGGAGCTTGGTTCGCATTGCCGGCAGTAAGTCAGACTTGTTCCCGGTGCATGTTGGACTCCGGCAGGGCTGCCCTTTGTCACCGGTTCTGTTCATAATTTTTGTGGACAGAATTTCTAGGCGCAGCCAGGGGCCGGAGGGTGTCCGGTTTGGTGACAACACGATTTCGTCTCTGCTCTTTGCAGATGATGTTGTCGTGTTGGCTTCATCAGACCAGGACCTTCAGCACGCACTGGGACGGTTTGCAGCCGAGTGTGAAGCGGCTGGGATGAGAATCAGCACCTCCAAATCCGAGGCCATGGTCCTCAGTCTTAAAAGGGTGGCTTGCCCACTTCAGGTTGGTGGAGAGTTCCTGCCGCAAGTGGAGGAGTTTAAGTATCTTGGGGTTTTGTTCACGAGTGAGGGAAGGGTGGAACGGGAGATTGACAGACGGATCGGTGCAGCTTCTGCAGTAATGCGGTCGATGTACCGGTCTGTCGTGGTGAAGAAAGAGCTGAGCCGCAAGGCGAAACTCTCGATTTACCGGTCAATCTACGTTCCTACTCTCACCTATGGTCATGAGCTCTGGGTCATGACCGAAAGGACAAGATCCCGGATACAGGCGGCCGAAATAAGCTTTCTCCGCAGGGTGGCTGGGCGATCCCTTAGAGATAGGGTGAGAAGCTCGGTCACTCGGGAGGAGCTCAGAGTAGAGCCGCTGCTCCTCAACATCGAGAGGGGTCAGCTGAGGTGGCTCGGGCATCTGTTCCGGATGCCTCCTGGACGCCTTCCCGGGAAGGTGTTCCGGGCGCGTCCCACTGGGAGGAGACCCCGGGGAAGACCTAGGACACGCTGGAGAGACTATGTCTCCCGGCTGGCCTGGGAACGCCTCGGTGTCCCCCCGGAAGAGCTGGAAGAAGTGTCTAGGGAGAGGGAAGTCTGGGCATCTCTGGTTAGACTGCTGCCCCCGCGACCCGGCCTCGGATAAGCGGGAGAAGATGGTATGGTATGGTATGGTAGGTTCATTAACTGTTAATTTCTTACTGTTTGTGATTATTACTGAAAGGAATATCCATGCAGCTATATACTAGTAACATATTAGACTAATGTCATTGACTAGAGTTTTCAATACTTGTAATCAACCCTTTAAGCTACTTTTTGTGATAACTCTTCTTGTTCAAACTCTGATTGTCCTTAATGAAGAATATTCTTTCTTAAAATTGTGTTAACGTTACACTCCGTCTTTTTGAATAAGTAAAAACTTCACCCATTTGCTTCAGTCATCTAAATCAGCTTACATGAGAATAACATTTTTAGCAACACTATTAATGCTCACCTGAGCCAGCAGCCATGGCTTCAGACGGATTCTCCTTGGCTGGGCACTCATAGCATTTAATGTTTTAACAGCGCTTTGAACTTTCTCTGAATTTCTTCTCAAAGGACTGGAGAAGTGCCAATGAAACAGGCCCAGTGAAATGTGTATGCAAATAAACTGTGACTTGTGGCAGCTGTGAAACAAAAAAAAAGCAAAGTCAGCAAGATCTTATATTTTGCTAAATCAAAAACACAAACTGAATCTTAAACCATCATTAATCGCAACAAGAATAAGAATATTAACACTTTTTGTCCCCAACCCTTAGCATTGTTGAAAGACCAGAAGCCACTGGGACCAACAGCATTTGTTCCAAAAGAACACAGTGCTTTCAGCAGCCCTCTGAATCTGCAGATGAATTCCATGCTTGTTCAGTTGTGCGGTTAGTGGTACTTGAAGAGTGTATACCAAAATTGTTGCAGCTGAAATTGTCCTCCATCACTGGGCAAAATTTTGAAAAAGTACTTCTCGCCCCACGGAGAAAAAAATAAATTCATTGCGTAGACCTGAGAGCTATCAAATCCCGTATTTATAAATTCTTACATTGTCTATAGTCAATACAGGTACCAACCTTAACCTCAAAAAGTCCTTGACATTTGGCAAGTTATATTGTGTGTGTGTGTGTGTGTGTGTGTGTGTGTGTGTGTGTGTGTGTATATGTGTGGGGGGGAGGGGGGTGGGGGGGGGGGGGGTTCTTTAGGGTTTTTAAGTTGCATTTACTTCACCCAGGCTTGACCCTGTATTGACAATAGATAAGGTATTTTTTACACCCCTGTGCACATGTAAGAATTTATAAATACAGGATACGATAGCTCTCAAGTTTATGCAATGAATTTTGTTTTTAGGTGTTGGACCGTTTCCACAGCTTTCTTTAAGCACATGCAACTCCCCTTGTGCTGTAACTCACCTTTAATAATGAAAACCTTGTGAACTGCAAATAACAGTGTTTTAACCCACTTATTCCAGTTCAGCTTTTTCTTGTGTACGGCTCTTTTTTTTTTTTACATTTTATTTAAGCACTGCCATTTGGAGATATTCAAGGCGATGCAGAGAGACAGGACATTACAGATACAAAAAGACCCTATGCCAGATTTAGTTCTTTCAGCTGCAGCTCCCAGGAAAATATAGAAAATGAACAGAGGTTTAAAGTAGTGGAGTGAAGGTAAGTTCAATATTTTTGAACACTGTGCACCTGCACATTGAAATCTCATCAGCCACAGAGTCAAGCTCGTGGTCTCATTCAATCCAGTGGTGTAACCCATGTACATGAGTTTAAAACAATGCCATGATCTGTATTATCATATCAGATTTTGTATTTAACCTTGAGGTAGCTGAGATCTATGGTGGATATTTACGTTATAACAATAAAGAGCAACCTGCAGCACAAATCTTTTTATTTTACTGCTGAAACTGATGCAGAAGGGAACTTTTCCAACCAATGTGAGTAAGTAAGAAACAATATTCAAAGATAATAAGAAAACTTATTAACATGAAATATTTAAAAATACTGATAATTTAAATAAGATTAACTTTAGCTTCGATTCCAACTGTTAGAACTATTAGAAAAGTTTAGAAATAATCAGAGTCTATTAGATGGATCCTTTAAGTCTTTCAGGCAGTTACCAAATCAGGCACTTTTTTTACACCATATTGTATAAACTCTAAAGGCTGTTGCGTATGAAAATTTTAGGAGATTTAACAATTTATAATAAAAAAAAATAACAAAACCATACAGTGCCTTGCGAAAGTATTCGGCCCCCTTGAACTTTGCGACCTTTTGCCACATTTCAGGCTTCAAACATAAAGATATAAAACTGTAATTTTTTTGTGAAGAATCAACAACAAGTGGGACACAATCATGAAGTGGAACGAAATTTATTGGATATCTCAAACTTTTTTAACAAATAAAAAACTGAAAAATTGGGCGTGCAAAATTATTCAGCCCCTTTACTTTCAGTGCAGCAAACTCTCTCCAGAAGTTCAGTGAGGATCTCTGAATGATCCAATGTTGACCTAAATGACTAATGATGATAAATAGAATCCACCTGTGTGTAATCAAGTCTCCGTATAAATGCACCTGCACTGTGATAGTCTCAGAGGTCCGTTTAAAGCGCAGAGAGCATCATGAAGAACAAGGAACACACCAGGCAGGTCCGAGATACTGTTGTGGAGAAGTTTAAAGTCGGATTTGGATACAAAAAGATTTCCTAAGCTTTAAACATCCCAAGGAGCACTGTGCAAGCGATAATATTGAAATGGAAGGAGTATCAGACCACTGCAAATCTACCAAGACCTGGCCGTCCCTCTAAACTTTCAGCTCATACAAGGAGAAGACTGATCAGAGATGCAGCCAAGAGGCCCATGATCACTCTGGATGAACTGCAGAGATCTACAGCTGAGGTGGGAGACTCTGTCCATAGGACAACAATCAGTCGTATAATGCACAAATCTGGCCTTTATGGAAGAGTGGCAAGAAGAAAGCCATTACTTAAAGATATCCATAAAAAGTGTCGTTTAAAGTTTGCCACAAGCCACCTGGGAGACACACCAAACATGTGGAAGAAGGTGCTCTGGTCAGATGAAACCAAAATCGAACTTTTTGGCAACAATGCAAAACGTTATGTTTGGCGTAAAAGCAACACAGCTCATCACCCTGAACACACCATCCCCACTGTCAAACATGGTGGTGGCAGCATCATGGTTTGGGCCTGCTTTTCTTCAGCAGGGACAGGGAAGATGGTTAAAATTGATGGGAAGATGGATGGAGCCAAATACAGGACCATTCTGGAAGAAAACCTGATGGAGTCTGCAAAAGACCTGAGACTGGGATGGAGATTTGTCTTCCAACAAGACAATGATCCAAAACATAAAGCAAAATCTACAATGGAATGGTTCACAAATAAACATATCCAGGTGTTAGAATGGCCAAGTCAAAGTCCAGACCTGAATCCAATCGAGAATCTGTGGAAAGAACTGAAAACTGCTGTTCACAAATGCTCTCCATCTAACCTCACTGAGCTCGAGCTGTTTTGCAAGGAGGAATGGGCAAAGATTTCAGTCTCTCGATGTGCAAAACTGATAGAGACATACCCCAAGCGACTTACAGTTGTAATCGCAGCAAAAGGTGGCGCTACAAAGTATTAACTTAAGGGGGCTGAATAATTTTGCACACCCAATTTTTCAGTTTTTTATTTGTTAAAAAAGTTTGAAATATCCAATAAATTTCGTTCCACTTCATGATTGTGTCCCACTTGTTGTTGAATCTTCATAAGAAATTACAGTTTTATATCTTTATGTTTGAAGCCTGAAATGTGGCAAAATGTCGCAAGCTTCAAGGGGGCCGAATACTTTCGCAAGGCACTGTACCTTGAGGATGAATGCGGTACAAAGGCAGAAGACCACATTGGGATTTGTATGTGGAATAGCTTGATCTGAGAAACAGAAATAGTGCTGTTAGATATCAGTAACAACAGCATAACGCAGCCTATTTGACTATTGTTGCTACATCCCATACAACAAGAAAAGGGGGGATTTTGATCCAAAGTATACCACAATAATCTGTCAAGCATGGAGGCACTCTTTTGGCTTGGGCATAAACAGCTGTCAATAGATCCTGTGGCACTGAAAAATGACCCAAGAATTTTTCAAAGCAAAGAAAATGCGTGTTTAGTCACCTGACCTCAAACCAAATGAACTGTTTTTTACTTACTGAAGACAAACGGAAGGCAGAAAGACTCACAAACATGCAGCTATTAAAGGAAGTTACATTATAGATCTGGTAAAACATCTCAAGAGGAAACTCAGATTTTGGTGATGTTTGTGTTCAGATTTTAGAGTGTCATTAACTGCAGAGGATTTACATTCGTGTACTAAAAAATTATTCTCATCTGTATAGTAGTTTGTCCAATCACATTTAAGCATGTTAAAATGGAAGACTTTGTAAAACAAATGCTATATAAAGACAAGCATAAATTATTTATTTGTCTTTACTTTGTTTACTTGTTAATTGTGAATGATTACTTATTGATTAATTATATGTTCTATGACAGACCCTCTTGCCAGTGAGCTTCCAAGTTACCCAGCATTCCCAGCCAATCCAGTCGATAGATTCCTAGTTCCTATCATGCCACCTGTTTTTCCTGATCATGGCCATATAGTTCCAAATATGAAGCAGAAGGAGCACCTACTCAGGGAACCTGTTCCAAATGGACATGGTCTGGTTAACAGGGCCATAGCACCATCTGCTGTTCCGCATGCTGTTGACATGACGGACACATTGGTGGACAGTCCTATGCCAGAGGTGAGGCCTGAAGTAGAGAGCCAAGTGCAGTCATGCGTCTCTGACCTGCTGACCAATCCTCATATGCTACCCTGTAAGCATGGCTTCTTTCATTATTTTCAGATTTTTACTTTAACAGACTAAAAGGCTGTAATTTCAAACTTGATTTTGAGGCTGTGTTTTTATCTGTCTAAATATGAATGTATTTAATCATCCATATACATCTAATTAACAAATGTTTTCTTTATAAGTTTAAAGATCTTCAGTGTTTCTTATTGTTTTACCTGTATACATACTGAAAACCATAAGTGGCTCTAAAGATTTTTCTCGATCGTGTAGAAAACTTTACATTCAAAGACTAAATATTGATGATCTCATTACAGTGGAATCTGTCAGGGGGTGTTCTATATTATAAGCAAGTTATTTTCAGCAAGTTGATGTGTTGGAAGCAAGACAAAGGAGTAAGCTTAAGGATCTGAATGACTTTGACAAGAGCCTAATTGAGATGACTGGGTCATAGCATCTTTAAAACAGCCCGGTCTAATGAAGTACAGGGGTTAATGCCTACCAAAAGTGGTCCAATAACGGACAACCAGTGAACCAGTGACAGCTTCATGGGTTTCCGAGGTTCAGTGATGCGTGTGGGGTGCGAAGGCCAACCCATCTGGTCCGTTCCCACAGAAGAGCTTCTGTACTGTAGCACAAATTGATGACAGAGATAATGCTGATAGAAAGGACCTGGCTATAACTGCAGACCAGTGAGAGTTTACGGCCAGGTGCATCGTTACATAAAAGATCGAAAGATTTTCAAAAAGCTTGTCAAATTAATGTTAAGTATCTGGTTAACATTTAGGTTAAAAAGAAATCAAATCTTTTGGTTGTTACTTCACTTCACAGTACAGTAAAATTCTTTGCTTATTCCAGCTTCTTGTTGAAGGTTATGGTCAATAATGCAAGATTAGTTACTGAACAAATGATTATAGGCCTCTAACAGATGAACCTTTAACCTTCTGGTCAGTATCCTAGAGCTTGATACAGATTCCAAAGCAGATAATAAACTACCAACTATAACTACTTTAGACTAAATGCATGCGCATAAAAACCAATCAAATTTATTATTTAAACTGATGACACTCGTCAGAAACGCACACATGCAGTGATTTTCTTTTAGTATGTTTATAAGCTTATTACATTTTGGCATGATAAATATGTTTTGGGCAAAGCTTTTCCCCAACAAGAAGAGCAGGTCAAATAGCTCTTGTTAAAGGCCTGTAATCCTCATTTTCTTGGAACAGTATTAAATGTAAAAGTTCTGATGCAATCTGTTTTTAATTTATAAAAAAAAATCTATAGAACCTTAATTACCCTGAGAACACACGTTAGATGTTAGATCTGCAGCCCTTTGTGTGTGATAATGCAGGAAACCTGATCTCCTTTTGAGCTCCATAGCAGAGCAATCAGTACGGCGCTTCTCTGTAGTTTTTGTTGTACTTGAAAGTATTGACTTGTTACAAAACTTTTTTATCAGATTGACAATTGAATAATAATCTATTTTAAATTGTGATGTATAATAAGTTCACAAATTCACATTTGGTGAGTCCTAATTTCAAGAAGTACTTAGAAATAAAATATTTTCTAATGATTCATGTTTTTCATTTCCACTTTAAGCATAACACACCTGGAATGGGGACTTTCCTGTATATTTGATGAAACTTGTCGTTTACCACTTAATGCTTTTCACTCCATTTTTATTGTCTTTGGTCTCTTTCTTAGTAACGGACCTCGACATTAAATTCCAGTATCGTGGCCACACCGTGGGCTCTATGACTGTGAGTAATCCTCAGGGCTGTCGTCTTTATTCTGGCAATTTGGCACCAACACCAGAGCAAGTGGAGCTATTCGGACCCATCACACTGCACCAGGTCCTGTTCCCTGAAGCTGCTATGATCCAAAATGAGAAGCAGCGCTTCTACACTGAGCATCTCCTAGATGTGATGGACCGGGGCCTCATCCTAGAGATCCAAGGCCAGGACATCTACGCTGTGCGTTTGTGCCAATGCAAAGTGTTCTGGTCCGGGCCGGGAGTGCCTGAGGGTGGTCAG
The DNA here is from genome assembly GCA_014706435.1 of Silurus glanis. Taxonomy (NCBI): domain Eukaryota; kingdom Metazoa; phylum Chordata; class Actinopteri; order Siluriformes; family Siluridae; genus Silurus; species Silurus glanis. The sequence goes on from JAAIIK010000156.1 coordinate 262,225, forward strand.
CCTAATCCAATGGAAAGGGAGCGCAAGATCAACGTGTTCAGTCTCAATAATTTCCTGCAGGGTAAGCAGAGGTTTATTTTGGAAGCAGATTATTGTGACAATATATTGATCCAATGGATTTTGAAATAAGGAAAAAAACCCACAAAAAAACAACTTCCTGAGACACATGAGGGCAACATTATTTTTTGATGAAATGCAAATTGCCAAAAGGAAAATAAATTGCAAACGACTAAAGTAACGTGGATAAATAAAATCAAACGCAGATTTAATTATTTACATATATTTTAAGATGCAGTTAAACAAAAGGGATTTAAGCAATGATTGCACCACTTATTTTTAGGATAATAATAAGAACAGTGTTCTTGCAAGAGCAATAAGTCTGTGAGTTGTGATTTTTTTTTTTATGGTGAAATCTGCAGAATAGAGGACAGATGATTAGTTAATAGTGTTAACTGGATTTATTTAATTTAGAAAATGGACTCCATGTGAGTGTCAGTCAATTTGGGCATCATGTGGTACTTTCTCAATTCAGCTCACTGTCAAATTAGGCCAAATTATTTCTTGTGCTTAGTTGTGAAAAGTTGACTATTTTCTTTTAAAAAAATATTAAACATAAGTGTTTGATTCAATACTAATGAAAAAGTATTTAGAGGTTTATTGTTAATAAAAGATATGGCATTCAGAGTTCTATAAAATTAGAAAAATTTAAAGTCTGCTAATAAAATTTAAAATAAGACTGCTCAGTCTGCTATTTCAATTAGCGTTAATATCTAAAAATAGAACAGTAGCCAGTAGTCAGAGGCGGTCTAGCGTCACAGCACCATCTGCCGGACATATTTATAACAGCAGAATTAAAGCACTAAAAGCCTGTAAGATTTTTGGAGGTTTAATACAAGTCCAGACTCATGTAGTTTACTCATGTCTAATTTTATAGATTTTCAGGATGATATCATTTAAGCTTTTGTTTAAATGTGAATCCAAAAAAAGTCTAATTACAAGATTGTATTCATGTATACAGTACTGGATGCATTATATGGGCCAGTCTTTAACAGAAGTGGCAAACTTAAAAAAAATATATTTCACAAAATAATAAGTTTTATTTCCATGTATTTAAAATTTGTTTAATGCATTATATCCTGTAAATTTGTAGCTTGAGGATAATTTATATAGTGTTAATTGGTATTGGAACAACCACTTATGCCTGTGATATTATCAGTATTTTGAATTCTGTATTGTTCTAAATACATATACAGACACTTTCTGAAGGCACTCTAGACCTTGGCCTACCTGACAAGTGCTAAATTATAGGTTTCTAGATGTGCTAAGGCAAAATATATGCTTTTTGTGAAAATACCCCTTTTCTGGTTGTATGTTATCTGTGGAATTACTATGGAGTCTGTGGTGTTAGCAGGAAAAACAGGAACATTACAGAGAAATGATCCAAAAATCAAAGTTTTTTTTAAAAAATATCAATTCTGACAAAATGCTGATTTTAAGATCAGAACTGCCAAGTGTGCTCACACACACAAGGATTTGCTGTGACATAAGATTCCAGGTATAATGTGTATAAATTAAAAAGAAGTACGATTTATACAAAACTTACAGTCAAGATAAAATGCCAAATTTATAGCTCTAATATAGAAATATGTGCCAGTGGGAAGCAGTGCAAAAAAAGTGGGCAATGTAATAAATAATAAATATAAAAATAATTTATATTGAACAACAGATATCAACAAACATTCTGGAAATATTAATACGATTCTATTTATCAAAATGTAAATAAACATATCTACAGATTTGCTAATTATCATTGTACACCGGACACTATTAAAGTGTGACAAATTAAAGTGTATAAAATTTAGCAAAATGTATTTGGTCACCTGTTACCTGTGGTGACCTCTACACAAAGGAAGTCATTCAAATAGAAATCCCCTTTTATAAAAAGAGGAATTGTTTTAACACCACAGACATGGAATTGGGGGACACAATTTTTTATAACAATTTAATCAAAACTGAATGTCGAATAAAATTATATTCCAACTCTTTATTAGTGTTAAAGTTGTTGCAATTACATTCCAGGATTCCTGTTTGTGCTATAGGCAGGAATGGGCAGATTTTATTATGTATAAAATCTCTCAAACTCAATTAAATATGTATTTAAAAAAACAACTTTTAACAGTGCAAAAATAGTTTCGACTGTACACAATTGAAATACGTTAGGATTATATGGGTATTTTTTAAGGCTTATTTTTCCCACTTATCACTGTAAATACAGAATAAATATTTATGGAATATTATATTACATTAACAGTTTATTCTCTGATTGCTGACTGAAAACCTGCAAAGTTGAAGATTCTTAAAACCTGACTACACCAGATTTAAGATTCTGATATGATGTATTCTTTGATTTTATTTTTGCCTTTGATTCTAATGCTGCATGTATACACACAAACTAAAATTAAAATGCAAATAGCATTATTTTATTTTTATTTTAGCTCTTTGTGTACACATTGGAAATATCTAAGATTTCATTCGAAATGCCTGATATCCATGTATTCATTTTGATATTTTTATCAGAACCATACCAGTACTAGTGTTCTCTCTGGCAGGTGTAAACAACCATAAAAGGACAATAAAATAAATGATTTAAATTTATATATATATATTGTATTTACAGAGTAATGTTCGGCAGGGTGACCAATAAACTGGGTTACAAAAACTCTTTAAAGCCATGAACACCAACATTTGCATCTACGTATATCAAAAAGAGGAGCTGATTAGCTTATAAATAAGATGATGCATCTTTCCTCCTCTAACAGGACTTATCATGTACCAGAAGGGCGAGGTGCCGAATCCCCCACCCTTTGAAATTTACTTCTGCTTTGGGGAGGACTGGCCTGACAGAAAACCCAAAGAGAAAAAGCTTATAATTGTTCAGGTGGGTAACTTCACTTTGAATTCCAGGAGTTCACACTTTACTAAAGACTTGAAAACACTGTAGATCTCCTATTTCTATATCATTATTAAACTTATTTCTAGATATTCAAGACAACACAAGACAGCATGGGACAATACACATAACACAAGATAGCGCCGAGCAGTAAACCTACTGTATACTCTGAATATACAGCACTGTGCGAAGGGGACTATAAAGACTATAACCGAGAGTATTTGTAAACAAACACATTCAGTGCAAAAACAGCGCTTGTTGCAGAATTGGAGATGCAACCACACACTAGTATTTTTTAATTCACTATAAGTCTCACTTTTGCTAACTAAAATTGGGTGATCCGATACAAAAAGCTGTCATGTTTTATGTTGTTCAGCATATCTAAAAAGAACTACCAAGAAATAAAAGCTCAATTATATAAAACTACAAACTCTTTTCTCATGTATATCATCTCAAATCAAAATGTTCTCAGTCAAAAAAACAAAACAAAACAAAAAAAACAATTGAATTGGTTTTGCTCTTCCTATAGTTGTGTATGGTCATGGGAAATCCATCTGTCTTTACTTTGAAATCTTTAATTTTGCTCTTCCCCCAAATGAACTCTGGTTATTCAGCCATTTTTATATGCATAGTTAAAAACAAGTATAAACCACTTAATATATTTTGAATACAATACAAAACTGAGCAGAGAGTGAATTTCCTGTTTGATTGTTTGGTTATGTGCATAATTGTTAATTGTATTATATAGTGTATTAGGTACTAGTAAACAACGGTGAAGTGCATAACCCTTTATGCAGAGGTGCTCACTGTGTAAAGTTTACATTCACCACACCAGGTCCTGACACTCTAAATGAATTGATTAACAGGGATCAGGCACATACGTTAAGATAAATGCAGAAGGTGACCAAAAACCAGACTTGAGCACCACTGTCCTAGATGCTGTATGTCCTAGATGTTGTTCCTCCAGATTAAAATTCTTTATTAAAGAAGCAGATTGGTTCTAAATCTGAGGAGGTTCAGTAGATTTCTTTTGTGAGAAATATACTGAAAGTAAGTAGTGTAAGGTTCCTGTAGTTTTTTACCGTTTGGGGGATTTCTGTGATGTAAAGTGAGCTTTAGTATTAAAACTTTGTTGCGTTATGAATGTTTATTTAATAAATGTTTAAAGTGAAAAAGTCTTGTTAAGTTGAAGTGGCTGAGATATTTGATATGGGTTGTTATAATGTTTCATTATGTTATAATGTATTATAATGTAATAGATGACTGTTGAACGGGTCTGATTTTAAGTATTTTCCTTTATTTAAAGCAATTCTCTGCATCCTCCTATTCAATACCACTTTCCTTTTCTTCAGGTCGTGCCTGTAGTGGCAAGAATTCTGACTGAGATGTTTTCTGGCGAGCTCTCATGGTCCACAGACAGCATCCGCCTTCAGATCTCCAATCCTGATCTGAAAGACCAAACTGTTGAGCAGTTTAAGGAACTCCACAGACTATTGCAAAATCAACAGGCACAAGCTTCATGGCATCAGACCATCCACTAACACAGGGATACTCAGTCTCATCATTACATGCTCTAACTGAGGAGGAATGCAGCTGCACTGTATTGGTTTAAATGAGTGCTTATTTGGATCAGCTCCATTTGTACAACACATTGCTTTTGTGGGGGAATATTTAATTCTGTAAACATTTGTCTTGGTTCCACACTAAGATTTGCTTGTTCGAGCTATAGGTGGTAGGCTGCTATTCAGGGAATAATACTGAAATGTTTACAACCCATAGTGGATGGCAGCTTGCATGACGTGCCAAGTGACCAACATCGTAATATCACTGTTTTCTTATAACTAACATTATTTTTCGAATAGAGCAGACACATCTGGAATTCTAATTCAACAATAACTATCATGGTTATAGTTTCCAACTGAGGCCCTTCCAATCTGTGTTCATCTTCTTGTGCTGCATCACCAAAAATACATGGGACCATCAGGGCTGCTTTAATTGTGGTTTCAAACTTGCATTCAATGGTCTTTGTTGTTCTAAAATGTTTTATTTTAATTTTACTTGTTTCAATAAATAACAAACTAGTTCTCAAGTTCTTCTGATATTGAACCTGAAAATTCAATTCAATTTGTATTGTGCTTTTAACATTGTCACAAAGCAGCTTCAGCAAAATAAACAGAATATTGAAGGTGTTATTTGGAAGAAACCTTAAGATTAACCAGACTCAAAAGGGAACATGACAACATGAAAACAATAGCTAGTTTTTGCTGGACTTTATGAGAAGTCCCAGAAACCTGAGCCAACCTCTTCCCCAACATACAAAGTGTTTACATCAAACATCAGAGTAAAGAAAATCTTTGCTCTCTGTGACTTTAACTGCAGCACAGTTATTGATACCAATATTTGTTTTTTTTTCAGAACCTGCTGAGGATTTTCCATCATACTTGTGCTTACTTACTTGCACCCCATTCATGCTTTTATTGCTAGACCTTCTGAAGTCCCTGCTGTAATTCAATCACATTTTTATTTGTATCGTGGCTTTAAAATTTACATTGTCATAAATAAGTTTTACAAAAATCTATAAATTCAATTGCACCACAAAAAAACACCTTTTTAAACTGATACTGATTCAGTATATTCCTTTTCTTGTTTCACAAGAGGAAAGCAAGAGACAGACTTGTTTTATATTTAACAGCTGTGAGCTGATGTTGGATGCAAGTCACGGACAATCCACATGAATACATTTATTAATGATTGCAACTTCCAACTTGCCAGTCTGTAAACCATATACAGTTCCCTTCAAAAGTATTAGAATAGCAAAACTACTATTGTTTTTTCTATACACTGAAGATATTTGTTTAAAAGATGAATATTAGTCATAATTCCTGATCATTTCATTTAGTTGTGTTCAGCAACTTAGACCATTGCACCTTTTGTTACAGATGCTAAAATTTATAGGTGAGCAAAATTATAAGATCAGTCTTCCCTTCCTGAACCACATTAAAGAGTCATCGTCTTCTTCTTTCAGCGGCTCCTGTTAGGGGTCCTACCAGCAGATCATCCTTCTCCATACTTCTCTGTGCTCTGGCCTTCCTCTTTCAAATTAACCACCCACATGTCTTCCCTCACCACATCCATAAACCTCATCCGTGGCCCTCTTCCTCTATACTCAGCATTTTTTTACCAATACACCCCGTGTCCATCCTCTGCACATGTCCGAACCTTCTCAATCTAGTGGTCAATCACACGGTGAGGGACCTTGTCTCTAAAACGTCCTACATGTGTATTTCCTCTAATAAACGCATTTCCATCCTCGTCACTCCCAATGAATTTCAGCATCTTCAACTCTGCCACATCCACATTAAAGAGTACATTACTTAAACAATGTGGTTAAGCTGCCCAAGTTTTCCAGTGGAAGTCAACAGAAATGAAAGCTTACCTGTCTATTAATCTTCTAATGAATCAATTATTGAAAATGTTACTCACCTCATTCAATCAGTCCATAACATCATTTGAATTGCTCAATTTGTTTATTGTGATTTACATTACTGTTATTTACACACACAGGTTTTTTTGGTCAAAGTCATCAAACAGCTGGTGAGGTCCATTTTCATCTAAACAAGTTTGTAATGATTTTTGCAATAAGGCTCATACAGATGATGTTAAACAGAACACATATAAATGTAACAAACTTGTAGCATTTGTAATCTGATGGAACAGACTCCGATATTATGCACGATGCACAAAAATAGTGGCTAATTTAATTAACTGAAAACCAAGAGAACTGAGATGTTTCATTTAGCTTTCATGTCATCCTAGTCAGTATGTCCCAGTTGATTTGCATCTGTACCATTCACCCTCCTCCCCTGAGATCCTCTGGTGTGAGATCCAATTGAAATGAAACCCTCCAGATTATTATCAGTGTCCTACTACTTTCTAAATTCTGTTTTAACTCCAGTTTATAACTGCACTATCACCCAGGGCACCATCTGATGGACTCCTTCCTCTTAAGATATCAAGTAAGTTTCACAAAGTGTATCTACACCATGGTTTTTGTAAAGCAGCTTTTTTATTAATATTATTATACAAATGCAACAATTTTTTAAATTTGCATTCTCATCATTTTTTCCAATAAGAATTTGGCAATATGGCTGCATATTTATGTGGTGAATGGAGACACATCAGCCAGCTTTATGAGCATATCGAATGTTCCTTCAGTAGGAATCCGGATAGTTTTAGAAGAACTTATGTATGTTTTGAGAATTGGAGTTGATCTACATCTAGTTGGAAGTTCAGCCCCAAGTTTATTTTGAACTCATTCCATAGAGAAGCTGTAATACTGAGGTTCATTTGAATGCAATGCATCTGAATTTTCCTTGTAGATGGCTTGGGTAGGGCTGGGATTTCTCTCAGAGGCAACGCACAATTCCTCCTCATGCAGCTGAAGAGCTGAGAATTGGTATGATGTTAATCTAAAGGGACAGAAATAAACTCAGTAAGGGTAATAGTTGAATAATAGAGAAAAAACAAACCCTCAAATGAACTCTCAAGTAATACCTTTGTCTGTTGTTTATCCTCTGGACTGTTATAGTAATTGCAATAATAATAGCCAGAGCGCCAGTCCCTGCACTGACACTGATCACGATCAGCACCCACACTTTCATCACTGCTCCTGCCTTAAGAATGATATATTTACTACATTTATATCAAACAGGTTAATTACCTGCTTAATAAAAAAAAGACACCAAATCCATTATCATCACATCTGGACAGGGAAATAATAAAATGCAATTTTACTTACTAGTCTGTTAGGCTGAGGTGTGGTAGTGGAAGCTTGGCTGGAATTCCCACAATGCATTTTGGCCACATTCTTTTGCTGTGGGGGGCTGAAACCAGCCTCACACTTATCGCTGGGGATCTTTCGATACCTTTGAATATAATGTAAGAAGTGTCATTATAATGAATCTGCATGTGTCTATATACTGTTCATTAATGTATATATTATGTAATAAACCATTGTATATAACTGTATGAGATTAAACTAGATAAAGGTATAAAATGTCACATGCCCTGTTGTCTGAAGCTCCTTTAACGTCCCACTTACACAGAGCTCCAGTGTTTTGTTTGTGGATTCAGGTAGTTTCACACATTCAGAGCTACTTACGTTGTGGTAATAACCATAATCACTAAATAAAGAGAGACAGATGGACACAGAGAATATGTCACAGGCTGTTTCACTTAATTCCAGTTTTACATATCTCATACATAATTCTAGAAATATTTCCTACCACATGTAATCTTCTCTGGAGCAAAGACACAGTTTTTGCTGCTTCCTGACCACGTAGTTGCGTCCATTTCTGCAGACCGACGTCTTTCTCAATCTTTGAAAAGTTTCCTTGTAGCCCAAGACACATCCATTTGTCTCTGATTTTCTTTTTTCCTCATCAGAATGAGCCAACCACTTTATGTAGTCATTCTCACCACCTAGTATATCACCAGCAGAAACATTTCAATACTGATTCAATACTGTTGTAAGATACAGTATAAAAATGTTTTGCTTTATAGATACTTGTACAGAAAGTAGCAGCTTATAAAGATTGACAAAATGATAAATGATAAAATGATATATTTCAGTGGAAACTTTTCTCAACAACAAAAAAACTATTATTTGTGTGACTAAATACAGTTTTAACAGAATTTAATGAAATTCAACAAACAAAAGTTACGTTTGTTTTCCATTGTTTTTCATGGGCACTTTATTATGCTCACATTCTCTGGTTAGAAGCTGCTCAAAGTCTATGGTCACTGCAACCCATGTGGGCTGATCATCATCATCAGGCCGGTACCCAAACACACTGATATTCAGAGTCTTAGTGCCGGGCTCGGATGTAAGTCCCGCAAAGAAAATGGGATGCTCTGTGAAATTATAAGTCTTCCAACATTGACCCTCATCTGTAGAAAACCTGAAAACACACACAAAACACACACACACACACACACACACACACACACACACAGTCACATTCAATATTTATACTTAAAGCACTTAAGCCAAAACCGTATACAGTACAAACACTATTACCTACGCTTACTGTACTTTTATGCTATTTTTCTCAGAGAATAAATGATAACTCTGTAAATGCTAATGTTAATTCTAGTAATATGTAGGTCTGCAACATTTTATAAAATTGCTTATATTTTGTAGAATATTTATATACAGTTCTTATAAAACTTACTTTATAGCATTTGTCTGTTGATTTCTGCGAACCTCCACAGCCACAATCAAACCTCCTGAATCCAGTATGCTGTAGTGGTGCGGACCCCTCAGTGCACATATCCAGTTGTACCCTCCATCCGAGGAAACGTACACGTCTAGCTTAGATGCTGAAATGGATTTCCCGACATTGCCTGTGAAAATAAAGACTATAGGCTGTAGGCTTCTTAGTGACAGCATATTAATGACTAGCGAATGTGAATTTGGGTCTGTTACCATGAGCAATGATCAAGCCAACAGCAGACGGATCAGACAGAGGCAGCATGGGAGAAATGCCGCTGTAAAGGCTGTGCTCTCCATGAATGTGCAAGTTACACTGAAACATACAAACAAAAGTGTTTTTTCTGTTTGCTTTGAAATAGATTTTTTTTTATTAATACATTTATTTACCCTTTTCAAGCTTTCTTCACATTCCACATTTTTTGGCTTTTTTAGTGGCCACCATTTTCCCCCATTATTAAATGTGATGACTGTGCAAATTCGCCCATCTGTAACAAAGAAAGTAATTCATAAGATTCATATTCACAAGATGCTAACGTCTGGGTTCACTGAACAGCCTTTTGAAACGTTGCGATGTACGTATATTTAAGATCATCTATAACTAAATTATTGTGTATGTTGGGTATGTAACTGCATGTTTTATATGGAACGACTTACCATATAAAACACACGGTATGTGAAACATGTTAATAGTTCATTTAATAATTCAGTTTACATAAAAAAATATAAAAAATGTATTACTGTGCCACATGTAACACAGAGACGTTAAATTACAAATCTTGAATGATCCTAGTGCATGTATGTGTGCCGTACCCTCCTCTAAGACATTGGTAAGATACACTCCTCGCAATGATGTCACATTTGTAAAGTCACTCTTCCTTTGGCCACCAAATAGATGGCGTTCGAGAGACTTGGTGTACAGGATGCCACGGTCATCAGACGTATACACCGTCCCAAAATATGTGTCATCTACACACATTGTAAAATACAAAGATAAAAAAGGATGAATATTGTGTGGTATAACTCCAAAAAAGTTATTAAAATGTGTAAGCCTTCTCTTTTTATGTGTGCATAAGATCAACCCTGATGTACTGAATGCATCAGATGTTCCAACAGGGCCATAAAGTCACTGTCATTGCATTTTAGCTGATAAAGAACACTGCCCTCTGCCTTATCGAAACCTCCAAGGACTAGTGAAATGTGAACTGTCTAGAATTTCTCACCCAGAAAATCAGCTGTCATGCAATTTTCCTAAACAGATGATTTGTCAGCACTTTGAAGAACTTTTCTAGTATAGAGACACTGACCAACTGAACAGACAAAGCATTAGCTATTTAACCCTAAACCAGGATGGCAAATGTTTTACTTTATATTATGTAGCCTTAGTATTTTAATGAGGTTTTGAGAAAATAAGATTATGTTTCAGGTCTGTACCTCCAGGGCTATCCACATGCATGAAGATCATATCTTCATCTCCATCCAAAACTGAGTAGAACTGAAAACAGTGAGTAAGAACATGCAGGTATGATCAAGACTGAATGGCACAACTATGTGGATGTCAAGGTGTGTGTGTGTGTGTGTGTGTGTGTGTGTGTGTGTGTGTGTGTGTGTGTGTGTGTGTGTGTGTGTCTGGCAGACTATCAACATAAAGGTTGTGGGAGAAAGTTTTTTTCTGCTTAATCAACAAAAATATATCAGTACCATGATCTCCAATCATGAGTGTAAGCATTCCTCTGTGTGTGTGTGTGTGTGTGTGTGTGTGTGTGTGTGTGTGTGTGTGT
>JAAIIK010000156.1:273236-294202 GCA_014706435.1 Silurus glanis
GTGTGTGTGTGTGTGTGTGTGTGTGTGTGTGTGTGTGTGTGTGTGTGAAATATAAAAAATGTACAAAACTATTTGTATTTGTATTTGTTTTAAAGTTCTGACCTTGAAACAAATGAAAAGTTTCATTTATTTCTTGTATTTTTGTGCTGGATAAAAACTGTAAGTTTATTCAGCTCTATTGTTCCTCACCTGCTCTGAGGTGGCTGATGGGAGCAAAGCTTTGGTGAATTGATCACCATGGTCCAAAGACACATAAAGAACACGAGGAGAACCCTGCGCACAAACACATATACTAAGTTAAATCTGGAAATACTATATATAACAAATTATGGTCAGATATTTAATTGTGGAAGCGTTTTCTCAACCGGATTCTCCATGACTGATGTAAAAAGGAAACCTCCAATGTAGCCAAAGGAGAAGATATTCTGAGCAATAATAGTGAAGGTTCTGCCCAGGTCCAGTGTGCGTCTTAGATAAAGATTTCCTCGCCTGTCTGCCTCCACTATGTTCCCCAAAAGGCACAGAGGAATATATATTCTATATATATATATATATATATATAGAATTCATTGAATATACATAGAAGCATGACATTTTGTTCCATTGATTTAATTAAAGTCATGTGATTTATAAAAACAACTTTAAATGTGAAAATCTCACCTGTGCCTTTAGAGCTATAACTGAAGAAAAGAGTGAAGCCTGGTCCCCTTCAGAGAGACAATGACAAAAAAAGAACAACTGTGGTATACAGATCACAAACTTCACTTATTCATATTAAACATCAGAATGGGGAAAAGTGTGATCTTCGGGAATTTCATTGTGGAATAGTATGGGGTGCCAAATGTACTGGTTTGAATAATATAAAAACCATCTGGGGTCAGAAGGTCAGGAGAAACTGGTTGGAGTCCCAAGAAGGCTCGAGTCACTCAAAAAAAAAAACATTATTTAGAGACATCTGCAAAGTGAAAAATATTCACTTGATCTTTATGTAGTCTTCAACTTGGATGCCAATTGTTTCCTCACATTCCTATTTGATGTGAACTTTACTTAAAGCTTTGGCTGTATTTGTATGGTTTTATTTATGGTGCTGCTGCCACATGATTGCTTCAATGGACAATATATGAATGAGCAAATGTACAGGTGGCTGGTGAGTGTATATAATCACCTGACTATGGTTTGTGAATCACGGTAAAAGGTAGTAACTTCGCATTGAACTAATTATTTAAATATTTCAGCAATATCCAAAATGAATAGCAAAATGAAGGAAGGAAATGTACATGTTAGGTATATGGGTGCAGTGTGAATACTGTACAGTGGCCAATAAGAAGCCATTTTACGAATTTTAAGCATTTTACCCTAGACATCAGTCAGGAAACAAAAAACAAAAAAAGCAATTTTCTCGCCATCATTAGATTATTACATCAATGAGGACAGTTATAGCAACATAGGCTTTGCAAATATTTCAAAAAGATTTGATTACAACCACAATTAAGAACAACACCTTCATTGTCTTATATTTTCTATAGCATTGATCTTACCATGTAAAAGAGTAAACTCCATCATGGATTTTTGACCAGCTGCGCCCAAAGTTCTGCGAGAGCCATAGACGCCCCTGTAAAAGTGTTCCAAGAAACAGAGCAGTCCTTGTAAAGATTAAAATCTGGGTTCTGTTTATATAATGCCGAGCCTATAATGTAATAGACCATTTAAAGATGAAGAATGAAAATGTATCAAATCTACAAACCTACACAAATCTAAACATCCAAATAAACAAGTTTGCCCAAAGTAACACTATCAGAAATTTTTACTCAGAAAATGGGTTTGCATTGTTCCTTTTACTTGCATAGTTGCTAATTGACTAAATTTTTAGCTGAAACCTTTGATATAAAACATTTCTCACCTCTGTGCTGATGACCAGCAGGCAATCTGGGTTGTGATGATGGAACGAAATGGGTTGAGCTGGGTGGAATGGCAGCTCTACTGATCTAAAGGTTTTTCCTGAGTCTGTGGAAGTAAATATAACTCCTCCTGGTACATTTGCGATGGGCAACTCAGCTGTCAAAATCACCTAGAAATAAATATTAATGTCACAACTTACATGCTTAGTAAAAGAACTGATACACATGTCATCCAACACAGCAAATGTATTATTATTGTGGTGTCACTAGAAAGGCAAACACTGAGCAAAGTCTTGTAGACTGCACTGGTACGCTCCTAAACACAGGCTGTGCTGCCTATAATTGCATTAAGAAGAACATCATTAGATATTTTATAGGGTCATTTTCCTGACCAAATTTGAAGCCACTGTTATATTAATTACTTCAGAAGAAGCTCTAGTCCAACCTGATATGTACTTTTTTTGCTCTTTCAATGAACCTCATATTTCAACCTGAATAGGAGTGAATTTATTTATAAGTTATTTGTAGAAGCATTTACACTGATATTGGAAATGAATAAAAAAATAATTTTAGCTCAGAAATGATTTAAATCCCACAAAAGCTCCTGAGTTCTTGTAAAGGTCCAGAACTTTTAACAGTCCTTACTAATGGAAGTGATTACATCTAAGTCAGCCAAGTAACTGTCACTTTATACATAACACACATTTCTTATCAGTGTCAATAATGAATGAAATAATAAAATAAAATATTAAAACAAATACAACCATTTATCAATCTGACCTCAAAGAAATACTGCTTTATGAAAAGGGGATGCCATTGCATCTTCTATTAATGCAACGCAACATTTTATCCATTCCATAATCGATAAATGACTCTTCTGTTGCGTCTCAGAATGTTCCATAAAAACCTAGTGTGCTGCCATCATCGGGCATTTCCAGAGTATCAGGTTTATTTACACCACATACACATTTGTAAATCTATCTGATCTAAAAAAAAATCACTGTCCCATTAACATTTACATAAACTTCTTCTAATAAAAATCTGATAAACGAGCTTCAATGTGTTTTAGTGTCTGGATACTTATATCCAAGTAATATCATAAATTGAGTGGTCTTTAGTTGCATACCTGCTGTGAATTCCTGGGGCCTACAGATATCCCAAAGTCTGTTCTTATGAAGGAATTGTTGATGGCATGTGAGATGTCATGAAAGGATTTTCCATAATCTTCACTATCACAAAACATAGAAATACAGGGTTATGAAATGTTCAGTTTATGTAACTGAGATAAACAAAATAGACAACAGCACAGAATTTTGTCACTTGCTACACACTAACCTCCTGTAAAGCCGATTGGAGCCACGTTCAAAATAGGATTCCAGTGAAGCACTGACTGTGGACAAAACCAGAATAACCTGACAGAATAGAGAATTGTGTTTTACAGAGTCAGTATCAGGATTACTCATCAGTCTACTGCTAAGTACTAAGTCCTTACTGTAAAATACAGAAAAAAAAACGTGTGTGTGTGTGTGTGTGTGTGTGTGTGTGTGTGTGTGTGTGTGTGTGTGTGTGTGTGTGTGTGTGTATGTATGTATGATATATATATATATATATATATATATATATATGTTTGTCTGCACCCTATATTCCTAGAACTTACTCAAGCTTTCTTAAAGAAATTGTTGGAAACATGGTTTAACATCTTGTATTATTGTTTTGCCTCATTTTTAAATGACTTCCAATAAAAGTTTCAGCCAAATGAATGCAAATGAATAATTTTATTATGAATGCAACTCATTTTTCCACAAAGCCAAGAATGACTGGGTGAAATATGAATAAAATATCAACTCATATGACTCAAGATAACAGCATGTAGTGATTCTCTGATAAACTTTCATTAGACAATTCTAAAAGTCAAGTCACTTACCCCAGTTCCAACTCCTACCCATGTTAGAGTAAAACTAGAGCCGTCATCTCCATGAAAGACTGTCTATAACAGAAAATAATGGAAACGCTAAAAACAATATACAATATGATACAGGTTATATTTTTCTTCCAATAATTTAAGAGGTTTTATAAAATAGTGAGCTGCCCATGGATTCTATTATTTAGGGGAATGTTAGTTTTATCACCTAAAGAGAACCCAGAGATATCCACAATGTCAAACACCATCACACGATTAAATGCTGCCCATTACTGTTTTTTTTATTACATGTTCCTTTTATAGTCGTTTTTACAGTTATTTGTAGTGTAAAATTAATGGCTAAAGCACAAATACACCATTTTGGTGCATCACAACAAAGAGCATGTAGAGTTTCATAGTAACATGGCATTAATAAGTGTAACAAACATTATTACCATTAAGCATAATAGAATTTATAATCTGTAGTTAGAAACACAGTGTTTTCTTACCTCGTACGTGGTGCTCGCCAGGGCCACATGCTCTTTGGCACTAAGAGGAGTTAAATATTCTACAAAGTCGGACTTGGGGGACTGTGTATCCCGTTTTGTACGATAATTGCCTTTCTGTTCCTCTGGAACTGAAGAAGGCCTGGAGAAAGTCAGTGTACTCTGATCACGCTTCCCATACTGTAAACCTGCGTCTACATGCAGCAGAGAGCATGCAAAAGCTAAAGCAGTCAGTCTCCAGACCATCACTAGTTCATCCAAACAGACAGCACAAAGTTATATTACAGCCAGCATCAGTAACTCTGGCTGTCGGAAAGAATAATCTCCTCTACTGTCCTCCTGAGAGACTGACATGATAGGGGGAGGAGACTAATAGAAAACAGAATAAGCATGACCAACCGCAGTGCACCAACATAGGAGCAGCAAATCAGCACATGCTTTTTTTTAATCTGTCTACCTGTCTGTCTACCTGTCTGTCTGTCTACCTGTCTGTCTGTCTGTCTGTCTACCTGTCTGTCTGTCTGTCTGTCTGTCTGTGTCAGGGATCCACCTGCCACGCCCCCTTTGGTGGCTCTCTATGCCTCCGCTCTCCCTAGAGCTCCAGGTTTAATCACGCTCACCTGGGGCTCATCATCACTCCACCCTGCTTCTATATAAGCTCCTCACTCACACTCACTCCCCGTTCGTTATTGTATGTGTTTATGGTTTCATGCAGGACTCTTTATGTTCCGTTTCTTCCGGACTCCAATATCCTGCACCGGCTGCGCATCTTGGATCAGCTACACTTCTCCCCAAGCGCACCTCGGACTCTCTCAATCCAAAGACTGCCGTGCGCGCGTGTGTGTGTGTGTGTGTGTGTGTGTGTGTGTGTGTGTGTGTGTGTGCATCTCTCTCCCTCACACTCGTCATTGAAACCCGAGCGAGCCGTACTTCGACTTCCGCCTCCGTTTCATTCGCACCGTGACAGAATAACGAACCTTTAAAAAACATGATCGGATTATCACCGTGTTCTCCACGTGACCCGATCGGTCGCAGCAAGACCCCCCGGGACAAGAATTTCGGAATAGACGTCGTCCGGTTCCGGCTCTCCGCCAGGGTTGTCGCTCCGCCTCGAGTCCCTCCCGGTTTTCCCCGGTTCCGCGACGATACTGACCGGGTCCCTTTCGACCCTGGACGGCCACCGGGGCCCTTCTCCGAGTGCCCAGGCCCTCCGGGCATCTGTGGGTTTGGGGCGTCAGGTGCCGCCCCCTCGGGGGGTGATGTCAGGGATCCACCTGCCACGCCCCCTTTGGTGGCTCTCTATGCCTCCGCTCTCCCTAGAGCTCCAGGTTTAACCACGCACACCTGGGGCTCATCATCAATGCCTCCACTCTCTCTGGAGCATGCATTGCGGTATGAAAGTCACCATTCTTGAGTTTCATGTCCTGATTCTTGAAGTCTGTGTCTAAATAATATGGGTTTGTGCCTAAAATGTTTATAAAATTCACAATATTTTGATAACTGGTCTCATTAAATAACAAATCATTCATTAACAATGTGAAATTAATTAGAAATCAGCCAGATGTTAATCATTGATACAGTATTTAACCAAAACCACTAAATTATAGTTTCTCTTGACTCTTATCACAACAAATGTGCTTTACAAACATAATCACAACAGCAAGAGACAATCTAATGTTAAGGAGTCAAGGGTCAAGAGCCCAATAAAGCAACCACTGATCTCCAAAATGGGAGGTCAAATAACATTTTCAATAAAATATGAACCCCTGGGAAGTCTCAAAGATATTTTTGTAGATATTTGACAGAAATAAAGTCAAACTGTAACAAGTGAAGCTGGAAATGCTTCAATGCTTCAGCTGGTAATGCAAAAACATTTGGAGGTGTTTAATCATCTGGTTTTTATTCAGTTGATATCATCTAAGGCTGTAACTATATGTTAGTTGTTTTGTTTCTTATTCGTTCCTTCGGTGATTCTGCTTGTAAACAGCAGGTGTTCATCAGTGTATGAATTCACTCATTTGATTTTATTCACTCTGTCAAGTGGACTATACTAGTAAACTAATGTGGGGAATAGTTTTTACAACGCTCTGATGCAAAGTATTACGTTTACTTGTTGTTACATTAACAGTATTTAACTGTTAAATAAACAGTAATTTCATATTTTATAATTTACCCGTTTTTGCCTTCAGTGTTTTACATTTATTCACCTTTAAAACTGTCAATTTTTTACAGTGTCAAGGGTTTATAGTTCTGAAAAAAACTTCTTAAAGATCTGCTAATAAACCAGGTGCAAATGTCTGCAATGGGCAGTCCATAAAACTTGAATATGCCGTTCTGTCATTCAAGATATAGAGGAAGTACAAACGTCTTTTGCTTTTTTTTTTTTATTTATGTATTTATTAAGCAATTAGCCATATACAAACAACGTGGCAATAACAAGTACAATTTACATTACAATACACAGAACAGGTGCATGAAAATACAAATATACACATTTAGGGGAAAGAGGGAAAAAAATAGATAAATAAATTAAATTAAATAAATAAGGCCCTTTTTACAATTCCCTTAGCTGGAGAGACCAGAATAAAAAGGGCTGTTTTTAAATGTCGTTGCCGTTATCTCCATGAAAGACTGTCTATAACAGAAAATAAAAGTACTCTAAATACAATATACAATATAATATACAATAAAAATTTCTCCCAATAATTTTACTCAAGTCAAGTTTATTTCTATAGAGATTTTCACAACAGACATTGCCTCAAAGCAGCTTTACAGAATTTAACAGTTAAGGTGGATGATGTGTGTTTATCCCTATTGTTTAAAGACTATAATCACACTCTTGATGTCACCCAAATGAGGATGGGTTTCCCTTATGAATCTGGTTCCTCTTAAGGTTTCTTCCTCATAACATCTAAGGGAGAAAAAACTCCCTGGGTGACATCAAGAGTGTGATTATAGTCTTTAAACAATACAGAACACTGGAGAGTGAGAACTAACATGAGCACTGGAGTGTGTGATTATGAGTAATGTCCTTTCTACAGTCTTATACAGTCATTTGAGGTTATAGAATGATAGAGAACACAGCGATATCCACAATGTCAAACATCTTCCCATCACACTATTAAATCCTGCGCATTACTGTTTATTTTTTTATTTATATGTTCCTTTTTTTGTTGTTTGTAGTTACTTGTGTAAAGTAAAAATCTCATAGGGAAATGTATGGAGTTTTATGTTGAAGTAATGAAATTTATTAATACAAATATAATTATTAATTACATATATTAAATCTGAAATGTTAATGCAGTATAGTACTGTATTCATAAAATAGCATTATTGGGGTGACGTCTGTTTATCACGTTTCTTCATTTATCGCGGGTGGTTTTGGAATGTAGCCACGGCGATAAACAGGGGATTACTGTATACTGCTTTGAAACACAACACCAGAAAAGCTCTCCGTTTAGAAAACTTGCAGAACAAGTTGAAGTAAAGTTCTAGTATAACTTGATAAAGAACTGTTCCATAGCTAGCAGCAGTGCTAGTCAGGCTTTTAAACCAACTAAAGCAGAGAATGTAGAATTTCACAAATCTCTAACAAATTGGAGCCACACGAGGAGCAAACGTGCAGACACTTGTGTTTTTGGGGATCATATTAGGATGAGTTCAGGGTGACCACAGGGATGGCAGAGGAGAAAGAACCTCTCCAGCAAAGGGATTAAATATAATGCTCCTTTCAGGATTCTTTCTTTAGGTGATGGGGTTCATCTTAAGTTTTATTTAATGGAGTGTACAGAAAAGTGAACAGTGGATGAAGATCTACACTTGAAATGTAAGGTCACCAAGGAACCTGACACAGAGCCATTTAAAAAATCTCCATGTTCTAGTGGATTTTCTATCAATTGAAAACGACTTGCATAATCCAAGCAAAGAAAAGTGGGTGGAAGAGAAGAGCAAATGCAAGCGAAAGTAAGTAAGAAGAGATTTACTGAAATACATTTTAAAAAGTGGGGAGCTGATCCTGCTGTGGTGTAGCACTTGTGCATGATGTCAAGCATATATTTCCTTCCATCCTGTAGTCAAAGTTTTGCCAAAGAACATTCAATTCATGAATAATTTGATCAAGGGAGGAGACAAAAAGAAATAATAAGAAAATCAGAATAAGCACGACCAACAGCAGCGCGCCAACACAGGAGCAGCAGATCAGCACATTCTTCTTTGTAATAGATCTACTTCTCTGTCTATCATAACAATAATCTTACAAAATGTCCATAAGCAACAAACTAATTCATAAATAAGATGAATTTGCTTTTAATTAAAGATAGATAGCTTTGCCTGGACAATTCAGGATTTTGCTAACAGGTATTAGAAGGTAAATTATGAACATAAAGCGCATTAAAGGTTTCTTTATTTTAAATCTTCATGAAATACACGATTTACATGAATTCAGATACACAAGCGGTTCTCAGACATAAAATTACATAAAATTCTAAATTCATAAGCTCCAAATGGCCCACAGGACATACAGACATACAGACTTCATCAGTTATTACTACACATTTTCACACACTTTAGGCTGAATAAATAAATACAGTAAAAATATGGTGCTTATGAATACAACACAAAAAAAGCAATTTTTATTTGTGCATATCTTGGTTCAAAAAAGTATTTTGGGGTGGAGTCTGACTGCTCAATCATCATCTAACTGATCCTTTGCAACTCACTACATAACGTGTTGCCTACCGTCCTGTAGTCAAAGCTTTGACACTCAATGTTCTTCCAAAGGTTACTAGCTTAGGAGTCAGAAGTACAATTTTAGCTGTTATTTTAATACACTTTCTTACTATGCAAAATAAAAAAAATATAAACACTTTAACCATGAATTTGTGCATTTCTTTTCTTGAGTGTAAAAAATATTGTATCTGTTCTTCCATGATTTGTGAATAAAAGTTTATTCTGACTAGAGAGATTATGGGTTGTAAACCATAAAAACCTTTTGCCACCAAGTATCTATATCATCTATAAATAATTCTTTTGTATTTTATTGAAGATTGTCATTAATGATGATGAGCAACTTATTTGTGCAGGTTTTTGCTATTGTGCTAAAGTTTGTGTTTTATGGTTGAGCACTAGAGATGCGATGGCGTTTGCTGCTTCTGCTTTGGAACACAAAACCAGAAATGGTTTTTTATTTTTGCATATCTAGTTTCAGGAGGTCTCTAATGTAAGGGGACTTTTGGGGTGGAGTTTGACTGCTCAAGCCTTTATAGCTCATCCTTTGCAACTCAACACTTAAGGCCCTCAAGCACATGTTGCCTCCCATCCTGTAGTCAAAGTTTTGCCTATTCAAGAAGAAGGCAAGTGGTTGTAGTATGAGTTTTCAAAAATATGTGTTAAAACTGGTAGTTGTTTTCTTACGGTATGGTATATGGGCTCTTGCTAAATTTTAATATCTCATGGAGAAATTATGAGATCAAGTCAAGCAGAGTATATTGGGTGGAAGCACATAAGAGTAGGAAAAGATTTGTTGGAATAAATAAAGAGAGATTTTCCTACTGTGCTGTTAGCACTTGTGCTGCACCTCATGTTTGTGTTGCCTACCATCCTGTAGTCAAAGCTTTGCTATAGAGCGATCTTCACTCAGCTGCTTGCTAACAATAAAACACCTTGTAATTAATCTCTCTTTAGAAGTTTTGGCCTGATTCTAAAAAGAACTGTTCCATAGATAGCAGAATGTAGGATCTCACAAAGTTCCAAGATTCCATTAAAACTATGAAGAAAAGGTGTGAAATTAATAACTGCAAAATAAATAAAAGTAAGCAAAAAAAAAAAAAAAAAAAAGCTAGAGCTATTGTCAATAACAAACAACTTATTAATAATGAATCAATAATGAACTGAATTTGCATTTAAATAGCGATAGAAAGCTTTGCCTGTCCAACTCAAGATTTTGGTAACAATTATGTTAAATAAAAAACATTGTTAGCATGTAAATAAATTATGAAAACATAAAACAATGCATTAAAGATTCAGTAAAGGAACCCCACCCATGATTTTCTATCAGATGCAGTAAGCAAAAATTTCAGGGTTATCCTCGCAATTTCATTCTATTTTAGAAAACAAAATCTTAAACGTTAAATCTTCCATGTTGTGTTAAATCATGATATAAATGAATTCATATACACAAGCAGTTCTCAGCCACACATACTAAAAAATATATATACAGTGGTACCTTGACCTACGAGTTTAGTACGAGTTTTCCGAGGTACGAGTTGCCACTCGGCCGATTTTTTGCTTTGTTACGCGAGCAAAAAATTGAGGTACGAGCTCGAGACGTCGCTGCTAGATGGCGTAGTGAGCAGTGACGCCACAGCATCCCCCGGCCTCCAACACACTCTCTCGTGCTCTTCACGTGTTCACCTCATAGAGTAAACACTGTGATTCCTCGTGCTCGCGGTTTATTGCTTTGTGCTTTGTGTTTTGTGAGAATTCCTTCTTCTAACTTTCTTGTAACCATGTCTCCCAAGAGTTCTAGTGACAATGCTGAGAAGAGGAGGATGATGTCCATTGAATTAAAGCGTGAAATTATCGAGAAACATGAAAAATGTATGCAAGTAAAGGACTTGGCCAGGCAATATGAACGTTCAACATCTACGATTTGCAAGATTTTAAAGCAGAAGGAGTCGCTTAAGGTTATAATGCCAGCCAGATGTGTTAAAATAATTTCTAAGCTCCGGACATCTGTCCATGAAAAGATGGAGAATCTGCTGTTGGTGTGGCCGATGGAGAAACAGCTTGCATTAGATAGCATAACAGAGGCTATTATTATATCTTTACATGCTCTTTCTATTATGTTTTTATACAAGATTTGTTATTTAGAAATGTATTTTCTTTATTTAATAACATGAAACATAAAAAATGGGGTGGCATTTTGAGGGTTGGAACGGATTAAGAGCATTTTAAGTATTTTAAATGGGGAAAATTGATTTGATGTGCGAGCAAATTGAGCTACGAGCTCGGCCACGGAACGGATTAAACTCGTACGTCAAGGTACCACTGTACTGTATCTATTTTTAATTCTTCTGATTCAACTGGAAACAGAGTCCACTGCCGCATTCGGTGCAACCCAGATGAAGATGGGTTTCCTCTTGAGAGGAACCAGACTCAAGAGGAAACCCATCCTCATCTGGGTTGCACTGAATGTCTATACTGTACTACACACTTTCACATGGTTCATGCATAATAAATAAAAAATTATGCTGCTTTGGAACATACTCTTTTTATTATTGTACAGTATATCTGGGTTCAGGAGGTCTCTAATGTAAGGGGTCTTTTGGGGTGGACTCTGGCTGCTCAGCCCTCTGTAACTCATTCTTTGCAACTCACTACATGACATGTGTTGCATACCATCCTGTAGTAAAAGCTTTGCCATAAAATCCAAAGGCTGGCTGCAGACGATGAGAAATATTATTGTATGTGTCTTTATTTTTAAGCAATTGTTCTATAATCATGAGTGATCATGAGCTAGTTTTGAAGTTCAACTATAGCAGGATTTCTTTTGCTAGCAGATTTTAGAACGTAAATAAAGTATGACTGTGTAAAGGTACCACAACAGTATTGTAAGAAAAAATTATGAGTACAACAATGATCATAATAAAGAAGTTCATAACAGCGTAGCAGTGACAAAGCACTTTGGGTTCATCGGAGTCAGAAAAAACTACAAGATATTTTATATTGTTCTTCCCTTTGAAGTGTAGACAGGATTTAGCTTTTAAATGTAAATTAAATGTAGGAAATGAGTAAAGGAACACATGGCTGAGTGATCGAGCCAGAGGTCACTGTTGTTTACACCTCTGCTGGTGGCGATCGAGTCCCATACCACGCCCAAGAAGGTGGATCTCTGCAACGGAGAAAGCACACTCTTCCCTGCGTTCAGTCGTAACCCCAGCTCCTCCATGCAGGCGAGAACGACATCTCGATGCTGGACCGCCTGAAGCTCTGATCGAGGTAATACCAACCAGTCGTTGATACAGTTTAGAATGCAGATGCCCTGAAGCCACAGCGGTGCTAGAGCCGTATTTATGCACTTTGTGAAGGTGCAGGGCGAGAGTGCTAGGCCATAATTTGAAGGACCCGATATTGGAGAGCTTCGCCCCCGAAAGCAAACCTCAGGAACCTCCTGTGAGCAGGAAGGATGGCCTTGTGGAAATCGACGTTCCTTAGATCTATCGTGACAAACCAGTCCTCGGACTTGGTCTGTGACCAGAGCCTCATGAGTGAGCGGTTCAAGGAGCATAGATCTATTATCGGCCTCAATACGCCATCCTTCTTTGGAACAACGAAGCACTGGCTGTATTAGCCCTACTCTCTGACTGAGAAAGGAACCAATTTGATGGCCCCTAGCCTCAGGAGGGCGCATACTTCTTGCTCCAGGACCAGAGCCTGGGTGGGACCAGAGTGGGGCACAACCAGTTGAACCGGGGAGAAGAGGATCCGAATTGAATTGAGTAGCCCCCCTCTTTCATCTGTATATTATATTCATAGTACATATATATTCATCTGTATATAATGTTCATAGTACATACACATCTGTAAATTACTGTTTATAGTCCTATGATACCATTCTATTTAATTTATGTAAATCATGTAAACACTGTATATTCTGCACTTGCTGTTATTGCACTCTGGTTAGACCAAAACTGCATTTCGTTGCCTTGTGCTTGTACATGTGTAATGACAATAAAATTTAATCTAATCTAATCTAATCTAATCTTTCGTATGCAGGACCCACCAAGATACGTCTGGCAGCTCTTCCTAAGCTGCCAGGAAATCCCTCAAGGGAACCAGCCTTAAACAGCCTCAAACAGCACAGGCTGTGAGGAGTCCGTGGGCTCGCTAGCATCCGAGAAATTTTCCCCCTTGGAGGAAGAAATCCGGAGCACTGCGTTACACACGCCGGAAGAAGGAACCGCCGAAGCGGTGCCTTCCCCGGGGAACGGGAGCTTGGTGGTTTTGTAGCTTCCTGGTTTACGTGACGTCACCCGCCGATGATGTCACAACTTATACTTGATTTAGAGCGTGGACAACGCGGGGCGCTCCCAAAGCGTTTTGACGCAGCTCGAGTTCCTGAAAGGGAACTTATTATTGCAGGTATAGCTGTTGTAAAACTTGTGTTGATTGTTGATCTTTAGAGATGGGGTCTCTTGGGGTAAAGTCTGGCTGCTCAACTAACTTTAGCTCATCCTATGCAACTCACTACATACTGTAAGGCCTTCAAGCATGTTCAATTCAATTTATTTTATTTGTATGGCACTTTAAACAATGGACATTGCCTCAAAGCAGCTGTACAGAGATGAAGTGGTAATAAAGAATGTATAAGTATGTTCCTTTATATTGTAAGTTTTGTCCCTAATGAGCGAATTGTGTCAAGGAAAAACTTCAGGGGCAGCATACAAGTATACCAGTTCACCGAAACACTCTATACTGTAACATTCAATCCATGATCCCTCCAGATCTGTTCCTTTACCTAAAAAAGACCTACTGAAAAAAGACTTGACTAAACAAATGTGTTTCAGCCTAGACTTGAACACTGAGTCCTGAATTCTAATAAGAACTCTGTTCCATAACTTTGTGGCTTTTGTAATGCTTTACCCTTCATTATTTGAGGTACCAACAAATAGCCTGCACCCTTGTTAAGCTGAAATGTGTTGCCTACCATCTTGTAAATGCTTTTCCATAAAATGTTTGGCCATAGGTCACCTGCTGGAGAACAATTCTATGTCAGGTATTCTATTATTATGAGTCTGGATTAATTAAATTACTGAAAGTTCTGCTAAGACTTTTTACAAGACTTCACAAAAAAATGTGTGAAATTTAGTAGGTAAGGAGCGCCCCCTGCTGTGGTAGTAGCATTGTGCACCCACACAATTTTCCCGTAATTTCTGTCTTAAATGTTAGATTGTAGACCTTATCACCAATCATATACTCCAAAGATTTTTCTGTGTGTCTGTACATGTGTCTGCACACATTATTTAAAGAGATTATTCATGCTTCTTTGATTAAATTGTTATAAATAAGGATTAACCTCTTGTATTATTGTTTTCTCATTTTTATGCAAATTAATGCAAATAAATTCTTATTTTTCCACATAGTCAAGAATGACTGGGTAAAATATGAATAAACTATCAAATCATTTGACTCAAAATAACACCATTTAATGACTTTCTTTCTTGACAATTTATGAAGTCACACCCCAGTTCCAACTCCTACCCATGTTAGAGTAAAACTAGTGCCGTCATCTCCATGAAAGACTGTCTATAACAGACAAAAATGGAAACTCTAAATAAAATATACAATATAACACACAATAAAAATGTCTTCTAATATTTTTTATAGGTTTGTATAAATAGTGAACTGCCAATGGATTCTGTTGATTGTTTTATATCCTGAAGTGTGTTATAAATCTGAACACTACTTTCCATTACTTTCCCATTACTGTTTATTTATATGCATTTTTATATGCATGTTCTTTTTATAGTTGTTTATAGTCATTTGCACCTGAGCAGAAGTGAATAGTGATGAAAAATGAGCTAATCAAGTATCAGCATCAAATTTTATTATGAACATAAAATGATGCATTAAAGGTGCAGTAAAGGAACCCAGCTTATGGTTTTCTACCAGATGCAGTAAGTAATAATCAAGTAATAATGCAGTTGTAATTATCCTCACAACAAACTCCTATTTTATATATTTTAGTAAAAATTTAAGCATCAGTTCTCAGACACACAAATACATTAAGAAAAACATGAAATGCTCCAACTGGAAACAGAGCCCACAGGACATACAGACATACAAACTTCATCAGTTATTACTACACACAATGTTCAGACTAAATAAATAAACAAAAATATGCTGCTTTGGAACACAACACCAGAGGTTCAAGGTGTTTTTTCAGATATAGCCTGACTGCCTATCCAATTGTAGCTCATCTTTTGTAATATTCATAGCTACTGAGAGTATGACTCTTTGTGTGATTTTTTAGAAGAATTGCAGTTCTAGTATGATTTTTTAAAATCTGTTATGTAAACAGGAATGAGTCAGCTATAATAAGATGTGGGATCTCACAAAATTCTGACTTCCCCTAATAGTATGAGGAAAACGTATGAAATTGATCAAAGCAGATGAAAGTGCGTGAAAAAAGAAGAGCAAATCTCCCACCAAAGGAATAAATGGTTTCTGGATTCTTTCGTTAGTTGTCAGTGATAAGGTTCATCTTAACTTTGATTTGTTAAATTGTACTGAAAAGGACAAAGTTGGTGAAGATCTGCACTCTGTTTTAGTTGTTCTGTTGTGAGATGTCTTGTGGATTAAATAAAAAATAGAACAGTTTCCTAGCCAGAATCAAGTCTGGTGGAATCTTGCAAAACTTTAGGTTCCCATGGAAACTATGTGGAAGATGTGTGTAATTAATTAGAGCAGAAGCAAGTAAAAATAAGTGAGGAGAAGATGATTAGATGCTGTGACCATAGCACATGTGCAGGGTCTCCAATCCATAGGACAAGGAGAGAAAATGCAGACAATAATTTTTAGGATGGAATTAGGATGAGCTCAGAGGTACCACAGGGAGGGCAGGGGAGTGAGTCTCTCCACCAAAGGAATAAATGCAATGCTGGTTTCAGCTTTTTTTCTTTAGTTGTCAGTGAGAAAATTCATGTTAACACTGATTTATTGGAGTTTCCTAAAAAAGGGGAAATTGATAAAGATTTGCAGTTTAACTGTTCGATGATGTGAAAACCTTGTGGAAACTCAGTGATTTCAACAACTCAGAGCTACATACCCTATGTAGTGCTTTTCACTTTTTGGATCCCAGCAGAGTGGTGGGACCAAGTGTGGCCGGACCAGGGATCTCAGTCCCGACTGGATCTATTCAATTCACTTTTATTTGTATAACGTTTTTACAATGGACATTGTCTCAAAGTAGCTTTACACAGATACGGTTATATAAAAGAATGTGTAAGTTTATTGCCTATAAGGTACTTTCTTATAATTGTTTATCCCCGGTAAGTAAGCCATTGGCGACCTTGGCAAGGAAAAACTCCCAGAGATGGTATGAGGAAGAAACCTTGAGTCAAAATCAGACTCAAAAGGGAACCCATCCTCATCTGGGTGGCACCTAATGTCCATTCGCTGCAGTTCCATTGTTGAGGTACAGTATGTAGTAATAGGTGCATAAATACAGAACTATTTATCCTGTGGTCCTGAGCCAGTGCAGTAGATTATTGATATTAATTACAGTTCGAATTATTTATATTAAATACAGTTCAAATCCATCCTCTTCTTGAGTTGCTAAGTGGCTTCATGGATCTTTAGATGATGTGAAACCATCTGGAAAATGAATCTATTAAGAAGAATCATCAAGAAGATGGATCTAGGGGTGTAATTAGAACCCGTGTGTTTACTGTACACCTTTTGCACACCTTAGACATCTCATAATAGCCTGTAAAAACCAAAACCTGCGGCACAACGACACTACAACTTAGGTCTGCTCTAAAAGCAGAGACCCTGGATTTAGGGGCTTCGTTTCCACCCCATGGCACCATCTTTCTGAGCAAATTCACACAGGTTATTGATGCGGGGGTCCCTGAAGCGAGAATTGCTAAGCTCTTTGAAACATGACATTGCAAAGAATCATTAAAATCCAACTCCAAATGGCATTGGGTGATGATTTGTCCACAATTAGAGCTGACCTACAATCAGTAAAAACAAACTAGCAAATGATAAAGCGGCTTTGGATGCCGAACTCGCTGCACTCAGAGGTACAGTGCAGGAAATGGGGGAATCACTCTCAGTCTGTACTGAAGATATAGTTGAGCTTAAGAACAAGCTCGCACACTTAACCCATGAGTTTGTCTCATTGGTAAACAAGTGTGAAGACCTTGAAGACCTCGGTCGCGACGGAATAACATTAGGATAGTTGGGGTTGCCACATTGCTAAAGGAAGCTTTTAAACTAGACGAAATGTTGCTTTTAGATTGGATACATAGAACCTCCCAACCAAAACATGGTGAGTGACCACACACCATTATTACCAGGTTTCATTATTATAGTGACTGTGTGAGTGTTCCACGGTGTGCGAGAGAGAGACGTCAGGTTGTTGTTGGAGAAATAAAGATCTACATTTTCCCCGACCGTACTGCCAAGGTGGCCCAGGCTCGAGCGGCCTTCAAAGAGGTCAGGAGCCAATTATGTGGCCTGGAAGGGGTTTATTATAGACTTGTCCTTCTGGCACGTCTCTGTGTCACTGATAAGAGTGTGGAAAAACACTTTGTTTCTGCAGACGAGGCCAAGAAATGTATTAAAAGCTTTCACCCAGTATGTTACAATAGAGGTTGAATTATACTAATGTGATAAGCTTCTGTTTTGTCTAATACATAAAGGCGTATATCATTATTGGAAGTAACTACTGTTAAATATTAAGACTCTGTGGAAATCATGTATCTCTCAAATCAATTTCAAGTTAAGCTCATTTTATTCTCTGAGATGATGTTCTCTTGTTCTAGTACTGATGTCTCCCTGTTAGAGACTTTTTTCTTTTTTTGGGGTGGGTGTTAGAGGTGTATACATTGGTCTGTGTGTGGGGGTGGGGTGGGGGGGCCATGGCCATTTGGAAGTATTTATTTATTTAAATTAATTTATACTTATATGTGTTCTATTAAGTTAAATTCCTTTCCTTAGCTGGAATATAGTAACCCATCTTAACTCAGACATAGTATTTTTGAAAGAAACTCATCTCAAATGTAAAGATTATTACAGGCTCCTTGGAAAGGGCATGTCTTTTAGTCTAACTTTAACTCTAAATCAGAGGGGTTGCAATTTTAACCAATAAAAATATTCAGTTTCTACCCACTGATGTTATCGCTGAAAAAATGGCAGATACCTTATAGTTGTAGGCACAGTAATGCAAAAAAGGTGCTGCTGGTAAACGTCTACACACCTAACTCTGATGACTTTGAATTCTTCAACAAATTACTTAGTAACATACCTCATTTAAATTCTTATTTGTTGATATCTGGAGGTGATTTGAATTGCGCACTCAGTGCTGATCTAGTTCACGACAAATATTTCAGTCAGCTATGTTCTTTTTGATCCAAAATGGGCTGCTGGACCCTTGGAGAGTTCTCAGGTCTCAGGTCCATCAATCATACAGCCTTTTTGACATTGATTACTCGTTATTTAATTAATTAATTAATAATTAATTCTCTAGCGTTTAGAAGTTTCACCTAGTGTTTGGAGTTTTGCTCTCAGGTCAATTAAATTTCACTTTTATTAGGAGATTCAATTTTCTCAGATGCCCTGAGGTATGTGGCCATATAATAAATTAAATATGGAAAAAACCCATGGAGGCTTGCAAAACCTCTCATTCTGTAAATAATAGGTTTCTTGAGCCACTCATCACAGTTCTGAGCATCATCATGAACTTTCAAATCATGGTCAAACCATTCCACCAGGCCAGGGGTCGGCAACCTTGAACACTCAAAGAGCCATTCGGACCCGATTTCCACAGAAAAGAAAACACTGGGAGCCACAAAACCCTTTCGACGTCTAAAATGAAGATAACACTGCATATATTGTTTTTTAATCTTTATTCTATGTATAAAAAAGAGCCAGATGCGGCTCCGGAGCTCCGGGTTGCCAAACCCTGCACTAGGCCATTAGATGGTATATGATTCAACTGCTGAAGTAATTAGTGTAAATCAACATTGCAGATTATTACATTCCTTTCATAATGTTTGTTTACAAAATACACAGACATTTTGTTTAGTTGTGAATATATAAGCATATATATATATATATATATATATATATATATATATATATATATATATATATTGGCAAAGTTCCAGCTTTACTTGTCAGTCAAAGCAAATAGAACAAGCAGGCTTTTTGCTTCTTTAAGCTCTGCGCTTGGATCACAAACCTGAGAGAGTATCAGCTTTAATGTTTTTTAATCCTGGTGTATACAAGATGCTGGATACAAACTTGAAGATGAATATGGCCCAGCAGGCTGAACCAGAATTCCGTTTTCCGACTGACTTTATAAACTCGAGGTTCTTGTGGTTTGTGAATATTGTGAATAGGCCTTCAGCCAGTGGTGTCCTTTATCCAGTGGTGACTGTTTATGAAGTGTTGTAGAATGGGGTTGAGATGAACACTTCTTTGAGGCATTTAAATGGTTGATTTCCTGAAGGATTTCACATCACTATTCAGGTCCCTTTGTCTGGAGGGTTAATGCTATGGTTCAGACGAATCGGCCTCAGATGAATCTCTGACAAGAAAATGTGAAAATTTACAATACGTGTTTTTTCGGCCATCTTGAACAGACAAATTAATCAACAAAATTAATTATGGCTGAATTAAAATAAACTGTTCACATTCAGGTCTATAAAATTAAGCAATATTATTGATAAAACATGGACACATCTTTTGCATGATAAATAGCAATATGTATGGAAATATATAAATAAAAATAAATAAATATATATTGACAAGTATTAAAAAAATCAATGGTATTTATTTAATTTAGACAAAATATTTACATTTTATGTGTATTAATGTGAGGCATTGCGTGCAGCTTGCAGGAGAGGTCTATGCATTTGTAGATATGTCCATGAATAGCCCTTAGTGGCCACTCTTGCAGCACAGGCAGTTACAGCTGAATAGGTGTTTGATCATCTAAAGATTAGATGATCAAATCTAATATAGGTTTTATTTATGTCTGTACTTTGAGAGTCACAAACAGCTGGAACCAAATTCCTTGTGTGTGTCAACACACTTGGCCAATAAACCTGATTCTGATTCTGATCTGAGTTGACAGACAATATTATTCAGAGTGACTTACTAAGTGCTTTGAAGTCTAAAGCAGGAGCAGATGTGTGTTCAACTTTAATGTGTTTTTAAATGTATTTTTGGCAAATTCACATAACACACACACAAGTTTCAAGCTCAACACTAACAAATTAATGAATAGAAACCACTTTCGTAGTTCAGCCATCAATGTCATTACATCAATTCAATTCAATTCATTTTTATTTGTATAGCGCTTTTAACAATGAACATTGTCTCAAAGCAGCTTTACACAGATAATGTGGTGATTAAAAATTAATATGTTCTTTATGAGTAAGTTTGTCCCTGATGAGCGAGCCGGTGGCGACTGTGGCAAGGAAAAACTCCCCGAGATGGCATAAGGAAGAAACCTTGAGAGGAACCAGACTCAAGAGGGAACCTCATCCTCATCTGGGTTGCACCGAATGTCCATTTGTAGCAGGTATACGATGTTGCGGGGTGCAGTGATGATGATCAGAAGCGAACTGTATTCCTGAGTCAGTGTAGAAGACTGTTGACATTAACTACAGTCCAATCCATCCTCAAAGCGCCCGTTCTTACTCCGGAATTTCATGGAACCACCTAAGGCGTTGATGAGAAATCGTCCCCAGCTGCAAAGAGTGGCCTCCAGTCGAAGAGAACACTATCCAGAGGCAGACCTGGACGAAGTGGGAAGATCCACGAGGGGGGGAGGGGCAGGAACAGTGGTCACTGGAGCCTAAGGAGCATGTTTAACTAGACCGAGAGAGAGAGAGAGAGAGAGAGAGAGAGAGAGAGAGAGAGAGAGAG
>JAAIIK010000156.1:294212-337423 GCA_014706435.1 Silurus glanis
AGAGAGAGAGAGAGAGAGAGAGAGAGAGAGAGAGAGAGAGAGAGAGAAGAGGGTGACAGGAATATGGATATGGATTATTAAGTGTCCTTATTGTTGTATGAGAGTTAAAGTCACTGTGCAGTTTGGACTCCGGCAAGACTCGCTATGGCAGCATAACTAAAAGGGAGAACCAGAAGGCAACACAGACATGAGGGATCTCTGGGATAAGAGACGGCCCACCACACCACCATCAACAAACCTGAGTGAACGTGTGAGTGTGAGGGGACGACAGCATACAAATATCCCTGTTCACATAACACTCTATATCCATGTTCCCTCCAGATCTAAGCCTTTACCTAAGAAAAAATCTACTGATTAAAGGCTTGACTGAATAAATATGTTTTCAACCTCGACTTAAACACTGAGACTGTGTCTGAGTCCCGAACACTGATAGGAAGGCTGTTCCATAACTTTGGGGCTTTATAAGAGAAAGATCTGCCCCCTGCTGTAATCTTCATTATTTGAGGAACCAACAGATAGCCAGCACCTTTTGATCTAAGTAGGCGTGGAGGATCATACTGGTACAGGAGTTCACTCAGATACTGCGGTGCGAGACCGTTAAGTGCTTTATACGTCAGTAGAGGTGGCAAAAGTACACACATCCATTACTTAAGTAGAAGTACAGATACTCATGTTTTAAAATACTCGGGTAAAAGTTGAAGTACTGATTATACCTTTTTACTTAAGTGAAAGTAAAGAAGTTTTGGCTCTGACATGTACTTAAGTAAAAAGTAGTTATTACTTCTACCTGTTTTAGCTGTTAACTGGACCTCACATCATATTAATATTTGATAGATTAATAATAATAATAATAATAATAATAATAAGTTTAATTTATATAGCGCCTTTCCCAAGCTCAAGGACGCTTTACAAGGTACAATATTTCAAAATATCAAGACAGATGAAATATAATGAACATACATAAACATAAACATATTCGTCAGACATTTGCCCAGGACGAAGGATCACATGCAGCTGCATGAGTTAATAGCAGAGACAACATAGACATAAAAACATACAGGACAAGAGATAGAACACTATATAGATTGATAGCGCGTTAATAACATTTAGTGCTGTTTAAAATAGTTTGAATTTTGACAGCCAAGTATATATATATATATATATATATTAATACAAAACTAATTAAAAATTTTGTTACCCATGGCCGTAAATTTCATTTAACAGTAGGGGGGACAATAAATATAAAATTTCTCATGAGCAATTTTTGAAGGGGGACACAAATAATACAGTCAAATTGTACTTATAAAGACACAGTGTCCCCACGGTGAAAAACTTTGCTTTTATTATTGTAGCATGGAGACTGCGTCATTATGGTTATTTTAAGTTTTTCTCAGGTTCAGTGACAAAGCAAAACAAGGAATTAAAAAAAGGTTTAAAATTTTATTTAAAATTAATTAAGACACTTAAGAACAGAATAGAAATTGATTATAAAAATACAGTGGGGTCAGTTTGGATGTAGCACAGTGCTCATTTAGTAAATGCACAGATAAACAATATGCTAATTTTGGCCGTTAATGTTAAGTTAACATTATACCAAGTCGTCCCAAATAAAACACTGCATGGGAAACGGCTTTGGTGTGTTAGTGTCAGTGCACTATGCTACAAGCTATTGTAAACAAGCTAACGTTCACTAGATAAGTCATATTTTAATCACTAATAGAGCAGATTCATGGATAATTACATCGCTAATCAGCATTTTTGCCGCAACTAATTTATGAATGAGTCTGCATCAACTACATTAAAGAGAATCGCTTTATTTAAAGTGAATAAAATACCCTAGTTAATGGAGTTGAACATTAATTGAGCCGCAGACACACACCTGACTCGTGTGTGTAGAGTAGGTGAGATGAACTGGGAAAGCAGGCAGTGGGTCAAACCACTGTGAGGAAGGGGAGGGGGGGAACTCAACTGTTTCTAAATGCATTTTTGCGTTTTTTTTTTCTACTTACTTACTTTTTCTACTTACTTACTTACTGTATTTAGGTATACATAGATATATTGTTTACAATAGAGAGTGCGATATTTTTTAGATAATTTTTTTTTGGGGGGGCACAACCCTCGGATGGGGGGGACATGTCCCCTCCGTCCCCCCCCGGGATTTACGCCCATGTTGTTACCACAAGCAGAGAAAAGATGATGATGATCATGAATGTGTCTGTTCTCAGTCATGTTCTCATCACTGACTCCCTCTGTCTCATCCACATTAACCCCAAACTTCTTACTGCCTTCTGTCTGCTGATTCTTATCTTCGTAAAGAGTGAGAGTCAGGACTTTATACACCAGCGGATTGAAAAAGACGCGCAGTAACAGGAAATCGGTTGTTCGGCTGAAATCGGCGCGCAGTGAAAATAAAAAATATATATTTCACCAAATCAATGAATTAAAACTAAAGTAACGATTCTGTTTTAAAAATGTAAGAAGTAAAAAGTACAGATATTTGTGTAAAAATGTAATGAGTAAAAGTAAAAAGTTGTCTGAAAAATAAATAGTGGAGTAAAGTACTGATACCAGAAAAATCTACTTAAGTACAGTAACGAAGTATTTGTACTCCATTACTTCCCACCTCTGTACGTCAGTAGTAGTATTTTATAATCGATGCGAGATTTGATTGGAAGCCAGTGTAGACTGATTAAAACAGGGGTGATGTGGTCATATTTCCTAGATCTAGTGAGGACTCTTGCTGCTGCATTCTGAACTAACTGAAGCTTATTTATGCACTTACTCGCACACCCAGACAGTAAAGCGTTACAGTAGTCTAATCTAGATGAAACAAAAGCATGAACTAGTTTTTCTGCATCCTGTAACGACATCATATTTCTAATTTTAGCAATATTTCTAAGGTGAAAGAAGGCGATCCTGGTAATATTATTCACGTGAGCCTCAAAGGAAAGACTAGGGTCAATAATCACACCAAGGTCTTTGACAGCCGTACACGCTGAAACAGAAACACCATCCAGAGATGCTACGTAATCGGAAAGTTTGCTTCTAGCTGCATGTGGTCCTAGTAAAAGTACTTCCGTCTTATCTGAGTTGAGCAGAAGAAAGTTATCGAGCATCCACTGTCTAATGTCCTTTACACACTCAAACATTGTTAAGCTGATCTCTCTCATCTGGCTTTGCTGAAATATACAGCTGTGTATCATCAGCATAGCAATGGAATCTAATACCATGTTTATGAATAATTTCACCAAGAGGCAGCATATATAAAGAGAAAAGCAGAGGGCCTAAGACAGATCCTTGAGGAACACCAAACTTTACCTCAGAGAGTGTGGAGAATTCACCATTTACATCAACAAACTGATAGTGATCAGTCAAATAAGACCTGAGCCAAGAGAGAGCTGTTCCCTTTATTCCAACAACGTTCTCAAGTCTAGCAAGTAGTATAGTGTGATCAATGGTGTCAAAAGCTGCACTAAGGTCGAGCAAAACAAGTAAGGAGACAAAACCCTGATCAGAGGCCAATAACAGGTCATTTACCACCTTAACTAGCGCCGTCTCTGTGCTATGATGAGGCCGAAATCCTGACTGATACATTTAAAAAATGTTATTCATAAGTAGGTGTGAGCAGAACTGCTGTGCTACAACCTTTTCTAGAATTTTGGAGATAAAGGGGAGATTTGATATTGGTCTGTAGTTGGACAGCTGACATGGGTCAAAGTCAGGTTTCTTAATTAGGGGGTGGATAACTGCCAGTTTGAAGGATTTTGGTACAAAACCAGTGCTAATGGAAGAGTTTATTATTTTTAAAACAGGTTCAATTACCTCTGGAGTTATCTGTTTAAAGAAACTTGTAGGCGAGGGATCGAGAATGCAGGTTGATGATTTTGATGAGGAAATTAATGAAATTAAGTCATTCTCATGAATAGGAGTAAAATTTTGTAATTGATTGTCTGTTATAATTACACTGCTGTCTACAGGGTTACTTGTAAAATAATTTGGATTTATATTAACCGTCTGGATTTTTTTCCTGATGTTTTCAATTTTATTATTAAAAAAGTTCATGAAATCATTACTACCTATTGATGGTGTGCATGTGAGTGCAGTGCTTTTATTCCCTGTTAATTTTGCTACCGTGCTGAATAAAAATCTAGGGTTATGCTTGTTATTTTCTATGAGGGTGGAGAAATATGCTGATCTAGCAGCACTAAGAGATTTTCTATAAATTAGGAGGCTCTCCTTCCATGCTATTTGAAATACTGTTGATTTTGTTTGCCGCTATTTACGTTCTAATTTTCGAGTGGTCTGTTTTAAGGTGCGTGTATGATCATTATACCACTGTGCTAATTTTTTCTCCCTGATCGTTTTGGTCTTAAGGGGAGCTACATCATCTAGAGTATAACGTAATGTTGATTCTAGGTATTCAGTGGCCCAGTCGAGCTCTGCGGGGTCAGACGGAGATCTATCTAATATCGTAATTTCTGGAAGATTGTTAATAAAACGCGCTGCTGTAGCTGACGTGAAAGTACGCTTAACACGATAACGTGGTGAGGTAGTAATGCAATGACTGAGGCAGATTTTAAAAGAGATGAGATAATGGTCTGAAATAGCTTCAGACTGTGGAATTATGACTACGTTTTTTATTTTTAATCCAAATGTTAACAACAAATCGAGAGTGTGTCCACCACTATGAGTGGGTCCTATAACATTCTGATTATAACATTATAACATATATAACATTCATCAAAGTTTTAATGCAAGTGACAGCAAATCCCATCATTGTAGCCCTGATCCCAATAACACTGCTTTTGGTTTTGACAAACCCAAGTCCCTTTTTACAGTTTTTCTTATTTGCTTTGGAGCTTTTCTCAGATCAGAAATAAAATTCTCAAAACTTCTTGTTCAACCTCCACATCATTGAGTCATTTTTGCTCATCATAAGAACTTTTCTTGATGCTTTGTTCAAATTGTGAATGCGTTTGTACATCATTTAATCGATTGTGTACAAGTGTCTGCTGTTTCCTACTTTATTAGTTGTTTGTATCACGTTAATTAAAATTTATTATACTGGTTTTACCTGAATAGTTTTAACACCCAAAAAATCTTGGCAGAAGAGGTCAGAGTCATAGACACATTTGAGTTGAAATTAGAGCCACTATTGTGGACCATGTTGTCAATCATGGCCTTACAATAGCTGAGGCTGGTCGGAGGGTACAGCCGAATATTAGAAGATCAACTATGTCTTCAATAATTCAAACATTTCGTAGAGAGAACAGGTATGTAATCCACCAGTGTGGACTGTGCTGTTATAGTGTGTGTATACATTCTCTAACACATCTAAGTATAAATGTATTGCATTAGTGCATTTTTTCCACACAGGACTGCAGGATTACCTCATAGGGGTGGCAGAGGACCCCTTTTCACACCCCAACAAGAGGAGGCTATTTGCACCATGGTCTGAGCAAATAATGCCATTAGGTGAAGGGAAATAGAAAAGGCTGTTGTAGAAGATTATAATGTATTTGAAAACATCCAGTCTGTTAGCATCTCAACTATCGATAGGGTGTTGAAGAGACACCACATTAGCATGAAACAGCTGTACCGTGTACCATTTCAAAGGAATGGTGACAGAGTGAAGGAGCAACGTATGTACCAGTATGTACAGGTAAACCATCTATGGGCATACTTTATCTAATTTACATAAACTTCTTATAGTGACTTATATAATACAGCATGTGTGACCTATGTACATTTGCTATAGCTGTAGGGAAAAAATATGCAATTGGAGTCAAGTGAACCACCTTACAACTTTATATATGTGGATGAAACTGGCTTCAATCTGGCTTCAATGTGAGTTTCCATCACTCAAACACCATCAGGCAATGGTTTCTGACCCATAACAGGGTGCTGATGTAATTTCTCCCACCCTATTCCCCATTCCTCAACCAATTGAGAAGTTCTATTCAGCATGGAGGTGGAAGGTGTATGATTGCCAGCCACATACTCAGATGACCCTGCTGGTTGCCATGGATGCAGCATGTGAGGACATCACAGCAGAAGCCTGCAGAGGCTGAATAAGACATTCCAGAAGATCTTTTCCTTGCTGTATTGCAAGGGATGATATCTGTTGTGATGTGGATGAAAATCTGTGGCCTGACAGACTGGGACATCAGGGGTTAGAGACCGATTGCACTGTATAGTGCGGCATGCGCAGTTCTGCCTAAGTTTGCCTATGTGCCTATGTTTACCTTTTGGAATTTTAATTTGTGTCTTTTTATTTTCTATCACAATGACATTATATTGTAATTTTTTGTCAGTCCACTAGTAAAGAACAATAAAAAAGTGTAAATCCTGTCCAGTCTCTTACAATCAATATCCCACATACAGTAATGTGTAAAGCTGTGCTGTAGAAATTCATAGTTGCCACTTAGAAGAAATTCAGCCTCGTGCATTTTCAATACTTGTAATCCAAAACATAGTTTACATCAGGAAATACTAAAATAAAGCATTGTTATATTGAAAAAAATGACTAAACATTTTGACTATCTTGTTTGTAAACAATGATAAAAGGACTTGTTATTTTGATGGCAAGGATATGTTCATTGACACAAATATTTACTTTTGAGAGAAGTACTAAGGATTTTGAGAAAAAAACAGGCTTTTGCAAGAAATCCAATGTATTGTGCTGTTTGTACACATTGTTTTGAGAAATTAACTTACTGATTTGCAAATCTTAAAAATGCAATCAAATAAAAAAATTGTGCTGCTGAAATTCATAGATGACAAACAGAAGGAAGTCAAATTTTGTGCATTTTCAGTCACTGTGATCCAAACCATAGTTTATATCAAGAAATACTGAAACTGCGCACCGTCATACTGACAACACGACTAAACATTTTGATGATTTGAAGTATTTTGAGAAAAGTACAGGCTTTTGCAAGAAATCCAATGTTTTGTGCTGTTTGTAAACATTGTTTTGAGAAATGAACTTACTGGTTTGCAAATATTATGGATGATTCGAGAAAATGCTCCAAAGCAGCTGAGAAAAACTGTAAGTCAGACTTTTTTTTTTTTAACCCAGACTGTGTTACAAAATAAGACTCACTGCATGCAAGTGCCTGAAAATCTGAATCAGTGTCTCTTTTAAATTAAGCTTGAGGCATCTTGGCTTGATCTTTGGCTCACTCAATGTTCCATGTTTCTGGTAGCCTTAGTACAGGCAGATTTCCGCAGTGTCTTTCCTCATGGCTAAATGTTGATTGGGTTATTGACTCAATTTTTTTTTGGCAGATAGTGAAATAGCACAAGCAATAAAAAGTAGACTTAGTGATTCAGTTTCAATCATTAAGCTTTACCTCCCAGGTTAACATAAAAACATTAATATGATGATAAACAATAATTGAGAAGTCACTGAAGACTGGAAAGCAGTGTACCTACACTTTATACTACAGAATCATCCTGTGGCAATGCTGATTTATAGGGTTTGTTAAAGAATAAACCCCCTGCCCCTCCTACTTGGAGTCCTAATGATCTTCTGACACACTCCCAATGCTTTCAGTCTTTGATCGAGAGCAAGCGTTACTTTTCTTCCTTGGTCACTCGGTGAATTTCAAAAATGGGGGAAATGCTAACTGTGGAAGCTACGACTGGACAACATAATGAGAGGTTATTTTCACAACAAAAGGACTCATCAGGCACACCTGCCCCATTCCTGTCCCACTCTATTGAAGATATATTAAAAAGACCATCCTTTTTGGCTGAAAGGGGAATGCAGAAGATTGATGGTAACATGTCAGAAGATATTTGGACAACCAATGGAAAGCATGATCTCAAATCTAGCCATTATACAGGTGATCTTTTCCTGAAACTGTATACTATATTTCAATATACTTTTTTTCCTTCATACCAGTAAACTGTTTGATTTATCTGTTTATATATTATATTATTATTATTGTTATATTATTATTATTATTATTATTATTATTATTATTATTATTATTATTATTATGCATAATATATTACTTATATATTTCTTCCTAACTCATACATCAATTTATCATTATTATTATCTGCAGTTTGGGAATTCCAATTAAAGAGGTGTTTGGGCAACAGGAACACTAGAACTATACTAGAACTATAGCACATACTCTAACTACTAATATTTTGCATTATACCTACAGACTACATTAATTATATCATGTTTAGTGCTGGGGATTAATTGTTAGAGTCTTAAATGACAGATTGAAAAGTCAGAAGATTGAAAATGGCCAAAAATCCAACTAGCTGGTAGATTTCTTAATATTCTTTAAAGTTTTTTTTTTTTCTTGATGTTTTTTAACATCTTTGTTTTCTTGCACAGTGTGTCAGCTGGGTCACAGAAGAGTACGGGCCACGTTCACAGCTGATCAGCTTGAGGAACTGGAAAGAGTTTTCCAATACACTCATTACCCAGATGTTCATACCAGAGACTGGCTCGCCGCACATACCCATTTGTCCGAGGGGAGAGTTCAAGTAAGTCTAGACTGCAGCAAGGCATAACTTCTTCTGTCACACTAGAATTGAGAGTTTAGTTATGTTGAATAGATGTAAATCAGAATTGGACCATTAATTGTAATTGTATAGTAGCCTTTATTTTGCTCATAGTTGATTTTCTTTGTTTTTACGTGTCTTAGTGTTACTATTACACTAGTAGTGAGCTATTGAGTAGTAAGTCCTAGTGAACTATTACATCACATTGTTTTGTGAGTTATCAAAATTACAATTCTGTGTGATATTTGATTTAACCATTCACATATATGGTGCAATTATGTACTGGATATCCAGATCTGGTTCCAGAACAGAAGAGCCAAGTGGAGACGGACTAAAATGCTGGAAAGAAACAGAATCCAGATGGAGAGTACCACAAGCAGATGCATACACCCTCCCAAAACGTCCTGTTTCTTTACACAAGTAAGCATTCTACTTTACCTGTTTAGATCAGTGCTGCTTGTATTTTACTACCAAAAGACAATTATTCCAATTTAGTGAAGGTTTTTTTAGAGTTTCATTGTGTGTAATATTTTAATGGTGCTTTTTGTGCATTTCAGGGTTCAAAAATTTTACTACTTAAAGTATATTTATGATCATTTTTGTTGTATATTAACTTTTATATGATTTGCCTGCTTTTATTGTGGTTACTCTCTGACTCCTCACCAGAAGCATCACCTGCCTGCATCATTTTACCCTCCTGTTCATGTGTCTGAGATCTGCACCCGAGAGCTGTGCCCCGTTATTGGGTCTCATCAGTTCCATGGGCTACCATATCAGCCATGGTTCTCAAACTATAGACTTCATCATGCCCACACACACAGCAAGTGAATGTAACTTCGTTTAATTTCCTGCTTTATTAAAATGTTATGTAAAGACAATATTGAGATATATAAATATATGAATTTTATTATATGCACAGCATTGCTTTGAAATGCAATAAACATGTGTGTGTTTGTGTGTGTGTGTGTGTGTGTGTTTGTGTGTGTGTGTATCTTCAAAAATGTCCAGTGATGCCAACATCTTCTTTATTTTCTTCTCCTCTTCTTGTTCTTCTATTTAGTTTTCTTCAGTATAAGTAGTTTTCCACATTGCTTTTGTTGTTGACATTTCCAATTATCCCTGAATTGGTTTATTGGCCCTCTAATAAAGTGGCTTATCTTAATATGCGTAGGTCATGATAAGGTGATGATTAAAGCACATGGCACATTCACTTTACAACTAAACCATAACTTATTTTAGAAACGACAGTGCAAGTTGAAAAGGAATGGATCAAAAACTATAAAAGAGTGAACAATAATAAAAGCATCATGAATATCAGAAAAGAAGCATAATCTGTTTCTGCATCACAAGGTTTAGTTGTTCCAAAGAGAATCAGGCTACATACCAGTCAGTTCCTTGTCCACATTTTTTGGATTTATAATTTTTTTGTGGTAGTGAGATTAAGACATGGAATAAAATTACTGGGGGGTTTTAGTAAACAAGTCTATGTCTTACTTGAATGATTCCTCTGAAAATGTAAATGAATACAGCACATTAAAGCTCATGTCTTTGGTTTACAGTGAATTCCTCCACCCAGGTCAATACTTGATGGTTAATATCTGACTCTGTCTCTGAAAATATGTTTTCCAGACAGATATGAGCAGACAAAACTAAACTGATTGGACCATTTTCTCAAAGAACCAAACAGAAGCAAGGAAGCTGGAACATAACTTTTGAGATGAAAATATATCTCCATATTTGAGATTTATCATAATGTAAATATCATAGTACACTCAGATGAGTAACTGAGATCTTGCTTTGAAAATTTGACATTGCAGATTGCACTAAACAGCCTCTGACATATGTAAAGCAGTTGTAATATATATTTATATTTACAAATATGTAAAGGGCCTACAAATAAAAGGATTTAGAAAAACAGGCTGGAGTATGGTACTAATTAATGACTTTATAAAACTCTGGGGTGAAGACCAGGGAGTAATTTGGTCAAGATTTAGGAAATGATGACAGTAACTTCAGAGATTCTTTCAGTAGAATATTTGAGCTACATGACTTTCCCTACTTTACATTATCTGTCAGCGAGTGGAATGTAAACGATTTTTTTTTTTAAAGGAACATAAAGATTATAAATAAATTTTGATTTAGATCTTTCATGTGCAGTCTACTATGTGGTTGAGGAAGTCAACATCCAAGGTAAATTTTATTGATACCAAACATTTACTTATACTATTATTAATTACTTTACACATTACACTGAAATTTACACTGAAACTGTAAGACAGTGTGTCAAACTGGAACAGGCCAA
This sequence comes from Silurus glanis, assembly GCA_014706435.1. Classification (NCBI taxonomy): domain Eukaryota; kingdom Metazoa; phylum Chordata; class Actinopteri; order Siluriformes; family Siluridae; genus Silurus; species Silurus glanis. The sequence continues at coordinate 305,041 of JAAIIK010000156.1, forward strand.
AGGGTGTATGTGTTTTTATAACTGTGGTCTTACCTTGACATTACTACTCTTGTGTTCAACTTTTCACCTCAGCCTTATCAACATTTATAACTAACTGACACCGGAATGAACTCTGTATTACCTCGTGTTTATCAGTCCTTATGGCATTAAAATGCATGGAACAAGACTTGACTGCGGTTCAGCTAGAAGTTATAGTTATTTCCACATAAGCACTTCTAGTCTATTTTTATTATTATTTTTAAATATGTGAACACACTGTTTATTAAAAAGTTACATAACATGAAACATCAATATTCATGACCATTGTCACACCATCGCCTACAGCCTTTCTGAGCGGAAAAGTGTCACAAATCAATGTATTGTTTTATGTGTATGTCTAAAAAAGGGTGGTTGTAACCTGTTACTGTTGTAACCAAGACTTTGGTCTACATAATCCATGACTCAAAAGGTTGTAAAAAATAAACTTAAATATGTGTTTTATGGAGCTCTCTCAACGTGCCTAAAATTGTGTTTTCACTAATCATCTTTAAACTTGATCTCAAAAACACAAACATGTACATGCACACGTTACACACATATTATTGTAGCAGAATTTGTGAATAAGCATTTTGTCATTAAGATGCTATAGGTAACTGAATATAAGAAAAATTTTCAACGGATGTCAAGCGTCTCCATGATCTAAAAAAATCAGACCCATCAGATCTGGTTGAGACAAAGTACTCGGAAAGTCAGTGACTAATACTTGTCTGTAATTTCATAAAAGTCACCCATACCTCATTACACAGTTACATCAGCATTTACACTGCATAAACACACATTCTTTCTGTATTACATTTGGAAAGTTTCTTGCAAAAACACCAGTACTGAACAGCCTGGGAGGGTTATTATTTCATATGAACTCCCTGATTAATATATTAATCATTACAGGGTAATTCACCTGATTAGGGTGCTATTACAATGATCTGACATTTCCGAACAAATATGTAAAACCAAGATAAGAAGACATTTTAACCTCTGGTAGTGTTATGTTGTGTGCATACTTCAGGATATCAAAATATCCTTTAAAACATGTCGAAAATATACTAGAAAACAACATTTGCTTGTCTTAGCAATTATCACTGCACTTTAGCTTGAAATATAATGCTTGAAACCTCCAGTCATAAATGATAAGTTATGAAAAATTTACATTTTAGTAATTTCAACATGCACTTAACCCTGTTACCTGAACATGTCTGTCCCAAAACATTTTAAATATGCTACAAGCCACAAGTGTAGCAGGCAAGTCTAATAAAACACACAATCTGAATTTCCTAAACATCATGGGCAGGAGAAAAATTACCTTACCATGTCTGTTTTCCTTAGTTTTCAATGATGGACAAGGCCACTTTGAATGCAACACCCTTTTACCCCACCTTTAGTTAATGTGTTAATTTGATCTTTAAACTGCACTTTTGATATTTTTAATATATATTCATTAAAAATATTATTATTTTATTAACTATTCATTAAAGTGGATCTACAAGTATTGGTCTATTTATGATTATTTTGTTGATGTTAAGGGACAAACCATGGTTTTAGTAAAAGACTTCTGTCACTAAACTAAATGTTTGTTCTTTTTTTTAAAGTGATTATATAACTTAAAGTATTAAACTAACTATACCTTTTTCCTCTTATTTGACTTAAATTACCTGACTCAGTTAAACATACTGAGGTCTGCACACAAGAACCCAAAGTAGATTTTGGACTCATCAATTAATTAATTAATTCAGTCATTCAGTCTGCTCATAAATTCATTTATTCATTGAATTAATGTATGCATATATTTGTAAACCGTTCAAGTTTTCCTCCACTCTTTCATCCCTGTGACAAAAGGACAGAAGGTGAGAGGATGGGAGGATGAGGGGATGAGAGGATGAGAGAACAAGGGGGTGAGAAGATGAGTGGATAGGAGGATGAGGGGGTAAGAGGATGAAAGGATGTGAGGATGAGGTGATGAGAGAATGACTGGATGGGAGGATGAGGGGGTGAGAAGATTAGTGGATTGGAGGATGGGGGGTGAGAGGATGAGGGGGTGAGAGGATGAGTGGATAGGAGGATGAGTGGATGAGAGAATGAGTGGATGAGAGGATGAGGGGGTGAGAAGATTAGTGGATAGGAGGATGAGTGGATGAGAAGATTAGTGGATAGGAGGATGAGGGGTGAGAGTATTAGTGGATTGGAGGATGAGGGGTGAGAGGATGAGGGGGTGAGAGTAATAGTGGATTGGAGGATGAGGGGGTGAGAGGATGAGGGGGTGAGAGGATTAGTGGATTGGAGGATGAGGGGGTGAGAGGATGAGTGGATAGGAGGATGAGTGCATGAGAGGATGAGGGGGTAAGAAGATTAGTGGATTGGAGGATGAGGGGGTGAGAGGATGAGTGGATTGGAGGATGAGGGGGTGAGAAAATGAGTGTATGGGAAGATGAGGGTATGAGAGAATGAGTGGATGAGAGGATGAGGGGTGAGAGGATGAGAGGAAGGGAGGATGAGATCAGCATCCCTCAGCTGATGTGCAGGATGTAGACTCCGAGGATGCTGTGACGTCACTGAAACGCGGATGGAAGGCAAGTTCGGATGCTACTTTGTAGCGATGGCGTCCGAGTCTCCATGAATAAGCAGAAAAAGAAGAAGAAGAAATAATGGCACGCCGCAGAGAGCCCGCAGCGAGGGAGATGTAAAGGTCGCTTCTTCTTAAAGCAATGCCCGAACCTCCTTGTCGGTGTTTAAACCTGTGATTGGGGGAGAGCCGGCCCGGGCTGGATGTCTGATCCCGCGCGTCCGCCTCCCTGCTCCTGACGGTAACACGGCAGCGCAGGAGGCGGCAGGAAGGTGCGAGAAGGTCGGCGGGGAACCGCGATGGCTGCGGGCGGAGGGCGCGATGGAACGGTGGACTCCGAAGTCGAGCGCCTCACCCACGAGCTCGCCGAAGCAAACCGGGAGAAGGTCCGCGCCGCTGAATGCGGACTTGCGGTTCTGGAGGAGAACCAAGCCCTAAAGCTGCAGTACGCTGAACTCGAAGCCGAGCAGGAGACCCTGAGACGGGAGCTGGGACATCTACAAGAGGTACAAAACAAACAAATAAACAGCACCAACCTGCACAAGTGAGGATTTCATTCCCTGCTTTGTCTTTGTTACAGTACAGCTTTAATTACTGCTGAGCCATGTTTTTCTCCACCCCTGCTGCTGCACAGGCCCAGCTATAGAGTAACCACCTAAATCATGACTCCAAATGATCTTACCCTTCATTAACTACAAAACAGTTCTAGTTAGGAGATGCAGATTTGTTTGCTACACTGCCCTGCTGCATTATAGGACGCTGTGTGGTCACTGCTGTTTTTACTGCAGTAAGCTCCAGACACATGAGTAGGACAATTCTGAGAGTGTGTTAGGTTTCTGTCCTTATATCATATCAAGGACGTAAAGTACTTATGCTGGTTACATGGACTGTCTAATAGCTGCTGTTTCTAGACATAAAATTGTCTGCATTATTAAAAACCTGTATCGATTCTTTGTCCCTGGAAGGATATTTCTAAGGGGTGTTATAGTGGGAATACAAACCTGGAATGAAATATAAATGGTTTTGATGGGGTACAGGACGGCTGTGCATGAGAATGACTAATCTACTAAAATGATCAGTAGTAACAGTATTATAACAAGTAGGAAAGGAATGTAACGATGTAAGATATATAAATGTAAGCTATATAATCTAAAGGAATGAAAGATATATACATTTCCAAGGCTTATAAGAACATCCTCATCTATTACACCTTTTGGTAGTTGCCACGGTGTAGTAGGTAAGGGTGTGGTTGTAAGCTTTGGAAATTTATTAGAAATGTTAATTATACATTTCCCAAAATATGTCATTAAAGCACCTATTTCTAGTATATAAATTGTAAATGTATATTGTGAATAGTGGAGCAGGTTGGTGTGTAGGAACATGATGTAATTGACTAAGATCAAGGCTACAAACATGGTTACAAGTTCTGCACATTTTCTTTGAAATCCTCCCAGTGTTTAGTACCCCAGAAAACACTGGATCCATTTTAAACACTACATTCCTTGAAGACTTTTGTTATTGAGGTGAACTCAATCTTTTGATATGTCCTAACACATCTGAGTCCTTGCGTACTGTATACAAATATACATTATACTGCACCAATAAATAAATACTGTGTGCTGTGGGCTGTATGTTGCGGTAGGTGTTGTCTTTTTTGTAAGACCAAAGCCTTTTATTTTGAAGAAAAAAATAACTGTGTTGCATTGTGGGATTTACAAAGATATGAGGCTCATGTGGTACAGTAGGTGATGTCATATCAATATCTTTTAACCTAATGGTGGTTTTTTCACTGAATAATATATTCTAATAAAAGGCATTTGCATCATATCAGCCATCACAAAGTCAGTAACTAATTCCTGTATACGATAAAAAATATTTTCAAAGTAGTTTGCCCTGTATCGGTACTACAAAGGGGTAGTACGTTATTTGTTGACGTTACGTTCTGATCTCTGATCATCCAGTCCTGCTCAGTGCTTACTGCTTATTGCCATATTGCTTAGCGTTCTGCCTTCCGTAGCGAAGCACGGGTACTTTCAGCTAGTTTATCAATAAAGAAAGAAATAGTGTAAATAGTATAGCGGAAGATAAATAAATGCTTAAATCTCTCCAAATTTATTCACATTAAATATTTATAACACTGGTTTTCCATTTTTTTTTCCCTTCAGTATCTATATAAATTAAATACATCCAGAAAGGTGGACACAGCTAAACATTTGCTATTGTTAAAAATGAATCTCTTTGATACAGAATCTGTGGCTGAGTTTACTCTTGTTCATTTAATGTGGGACTATATTTGGATAATTTCTATTAAATATGATTCTTCATGTCGTTCCATGTGTAAGAAAGACAGACAAATGTTTGGGTAGCTGATGTCTTAGCACTTGTAAGTGTAGATGTTCATGGTGTGATATTGGCCTGATCTACTGATTGTCTGAACTGTATCATGTTTTTGTTTAGGCTTGTGCAAAGATCTTTTTTTTTGCTTGGGGAATTGTTGCAGGAGAACTGGTCACTCAGTAACATTTCTTCCAGGTTTCAAGAAAAAATATATGAAAACAATAGCATAAGATTCAGATTCAGAACACTGTTTTGCCATAGTTCACTAGTGAGTGATTTGTAAATGTTATATGAGTTACTAGCTGAAAGTACCCGTGCTTCGCTACGGAAGGCAGAACGCTAAGCAATATGGCAATAAGCAGTAAGCACTGAGCAGGACTGGATGATCAGAGATCAGAACGTAACGTCAACAAATAACGTACTACCCCTTTGTAGTACCGATACAGGGCAAACTACTTTGAAAATAATTTTTATCGTGCATCTAACATGTAATAAGAAACAATGTAGTAAGTTTCATTAGGATCCGTAATGTTATTTCGAAGAATTTACAATGCGTGAGAAATCGCGTTTTTCGCGAGTTAGCCGCGATCCAGGGCGAATTTTTCAAAACCCTTTCTTAATGAGCACATAAGACCCAAGAGGAACGTATGTTCCAAATTTCATTGCAATCCGTTCAGTGGTTTTTGAGATTTCGTGATGAGTGAGTGAGTCAGTCAGTGGTATTTGAGCTTTATATGAGTTATAATAATAATGAGTATATCACTTGCCTCTATCAGGTAATATATGTAAGACTAAGAATGTTTGAAGTGTAAGAAGTTTGCAAAAGTTTCCCCTGATGTCATAACTTCTAGGTTTGCATGTTTCTTTGTGTGCCACAACATACAGCATTTATACAATAAAGTAAGAGAAATTTGATCAGGTAGATCATCTCAACTGCCAGGTCTACTAACCCCGAATTTAACTACTTTATCTATTATCACACTGTGACTTCCATATCTTTGTTAACATCATGATATTGTATTATACAAACTTGCAAAATGCATAATGAATATGAGTTTCAGTGTGTCCAAGTATAAATAATTATAAACATATGATATAAAACAGAAACATGACTAATTAGACAATAAAACAACCTGCCTAACTTTTACAATCCTGGGTATAAATCATGATTATCTGAGTCATAGTCCAGACAATCTCTCAGATAATTCTCATCATCACCACTAAAACAATTACAACTTAAACACGAAAACTGTAGACTTTTGAATAGTTTGTAAATTTACATTTACGGCATTTGGCAGACGCCCTTATCCAGAGTGACTTACGACTGAGCAGGGGAGGGTTTTAGGGCTTTGCTCAAGGGTCCAGCAGTGGCAGCTTGGTGGTGGTGGGATTTGAACCTGTGATCTTCTGATCCAAAGCCCAATGCCTTAACCACTGAGCTCCCACCTCCTCCTGCAGGCTGTAAATGCTACATACAAATGTGGCACTGTTAATGTTTACGTCTAAGGGATAAAAGCACAATTCCTGTAACTTTAACTGTGGCTTGGATGTTGGTGCCTGATGAGTTTTAAACAAACTACTGATCTCTGGGATTTTCACACACAGCTTTTACGCAGAATACGAAGCATAAAAAACATCCTCTGAGTGGAGGGTCTGCAGGCTGAAATACCTTAAAGAATGAGCAGACCGGTCTAAACTGACAGGAGGGATGTAGGTAGCTTCAAATTCTTGTTCTTAACTTAGAGTAATGGATATTCAGCCTCTCAACAGCCTAATGATCAATGAAGTTACTGAACAACTAAATAATTATAAGGATGGATTTGGACTGTGATTAATATCAACAGTCTTCTACAATGGCTCAGGACCTCACTGCACACCTCAACAAAGATTGACCTGTAATAAATGGACATTTGGTTCCACCCACATGTGGAGGGGTTCCATTTTGAGTCTGGTTTCTTTCAAGGTTTCTTCCTCATGTCATCTCAGGGAGTTTTTTTCTGGCCACAGTCACCACTAGCTGTAAGAGATACGCTTACAATTATAAGGAACAAACTTATAGACACTAAAATTATACACTCTTTTATACAACTTTATAACCGTTTTATCTTTGTAAAGCTGCTTTGAGATATTATCTATTGTTAAAAGCTCTCAAATAAAATAAATTGAATTGGATATTAATGTTGTCATTGGCTGTTGTAGCTCATCCACCTCAATGTTTTGTTTATGTTGATTTGTTATTTCTCCACACCATGGGTGTAAAAAATGATTATATGAGTCACGATATCCCTCCTGGAAGTTTCAACTAATCTGGATTATTTTCATCTGATCGCTCTCATTAAGCAGGTGTTTCTGCCCAAGAAACAATCGCTCACCACACTCATAATTTGGACAAAGGAACGTTTTAAATTACATTTCTTAAATATCCAGTGAACGAAACTAAAAGAACAAAGAGCTAAATGTGAGTGCTGTAGATTTAAATGAAATCATGGGGTTAAGGTCTATAACATTATTATATTCATTATTTTGCATTTCTGTTCATCTCTGTATTGAAACCATGAAATCCCAAGTAGGTATCATGGCGAAATATGAAGAATCTTCAATTCTTCGGTGCATGTGTGGTGATAAAGCATTCAGTATGCACATTATTAGTGAGATGAAATAGCAATGCATATTTTGGCACACATACAGTAAGAAAAGAAGCGAGTGGTCGTGAGGCTTGTGAGAATAAAGCTTATGTTAATTCTCATGGGAGTATATTAGATGCGGTGGATTGCTTATGGGATGCTGCATTTTATCACATTACTTTCTTCGTTCCTTGGAATTTTAGTGCTTTCTTTGGCTTGGATCTTCTTCACTAAGAGCCAGCTCAATTCAATTCCATTTTATTTGTATAGCACTTTTAACAATGGACATTGTCCATTGTCCATCGGTAGGAGAATGCTGAGGATGGAGCCACCAGGAAGGAGAAAAAGAGGAAGGCCAAGAAGAAAGTTCATGATGTGGTCAAGGAAGACATGAAGGTAGTTGGTTTGAAAAAGGCAGATGTTGAGGACAGAATGGTATGGAGACGGATGATCCGCTGTGGCGACCCCTAATGGGAGCAGCCGAAAGAAGAAGAAGAACAACAACAATGGACATTGTCCCAAAACAGCTTTACAAAAATAAATAGATTATGAATATACATTTTAATGTTGTAAACTTGTCCCCAGAAGTTCCTCCCTAATAAATGAGCCGGTTTCCACAGTGGCAAGGAAAAAGTCATTGAGATGGTATGAGGGAGAAACCTTGAGAGGAACCAGACTCAAAAGGGAACCCGTCTTCATCTGGTTGACACAATGTCCATTCATTGCAGTTTAATTATAGTTGGGGTTATTAGCTGTTTTCTGATGGGCACTTGAATGCAAACCAATTGCAGGTTTAAGCTATTGTAGCAGGATGTTTATATTAATTCCAGTCCAAATCCATCTTCATAGTCCTTGAGTTTAACCCTGCATAATTTTGATCTCATAACCATGTAGAGCTAACCACAGTACATTTTCTGTTAACATCCTTTTAGTCTCTGTTGGAACAGTATATAGCACCACTATGCTCTATGTATATTTGCACTTTATGTGAAAAACAACATTTTGTGTCCTTGGGAGCGACAAATGCACCAACATACTATGAGCAGACTGACTGTAAGAATAATTAGACATAAATATGTAGCAGGCAGCATTAACCCATAGAAATGTATTGATTTGAGTATATATGTAAGAACTGGAGCTCAGCTTACAGCAAGACAGGCTAGAGCTGCTGTAATGAACCACCACTTGGTTTTCGGTGCAATCAATGATAAAACTCCCAAGTGTCCTAGTCAGGATTTTGGAAAATCACTGTGCCAGTAAAGGCTAGTGTATTCTAGCTCAGTGCATCCTTGCTTCACTCTGTATCAACAGCGAGAATCTTTTCATTGGATAGCTTTATTTTATGGGATGTGAAAAGTGAAACTTGATCCTTTATTTTTCTTTCTTTTACGGTTACTGTTATGTAGTTCTGTTGTAGGGTGGAGTCTAACTGATAAGGTGCAGGAAGAAGTGAGCCGCATTTGGCATTCGCAAATCCACCGAGTATTTAACAGCACTGCCTTCAAGGCATCCAAATACGTTTTAAAAAGAATTTGCTTTACGAGTATGAAATCATCTGGGTCTTTCTTGTTGTACAGCAGTGTGTTTACAGTAAATCATGACCAGGAGTGTAAAACTGTTTTAAGAGCATTGTGTCATTTATTAAACAAACCTCAGTCCATACTTTGCATTATCATCATGCTGAGTCACTGTCATACAATACATGATGCAATTTATAAGAAGCCTTTTAGTTTTCTCTTGTATTGTGACTCTCACCTTCCTGTTACAGAGCAGAATGCTTGTACAGTATGTCATGTAAGAAGAGTCTAATACACAATTAATGGTCCCCTTTATGAGAATGTGCCACAGCAAGAAACAATATAATAAACACTGCTCAGCGCTCCATTTCAAAATTGTTCAATTAATTATTTTATATTATCCATTTCTAAAAAAGTGTGTATATACAGGCATATACCATGCACTAGGCTTGTGGTGTATATTTAAAGTATATGTCAAATTGTACAATTTAAGGGGTAAAGGGGCTTTTTACTTGTCACATGAACATTACAGCAAAATCCTTTATAAACACTCATGAAACAAACAAGATAACAACATTAAGCTTTCACTCAACAAATTTGTACAAACCAAGTCAAAAGAAAAAAACAACAAGAAACAGAATAAATGCTTTAACCCAACAAGGTGCAAAACAGAAGGTGCTCTCCTGAACATTCCTGCAGTCCTCTTTTTAAACCCCAGCAGCAAACCGGATTGGCCACAAGAGCAGTCATGTGACAAACGATGATTACTTCCCCAGCCAATAGCAGTCCAAACGGGGAGGAACCTTAAGAGAATGACAGGAAGGAGAACCAATAGAGAGAGAGAGAAAAACACCCACACAAACGGACATCTACTGGGACGTAACAACACATCTCAGCAACGTTAGGAAGCTGCATCCAGCCATAATACACTGCCATTGGAGCACAAAGGGTTTAAATATGGCAACGGTGGGGCTTGAACACCAAACCTTCTGAGCAGTAAGCCTAAGCCTTAACCACTGAGCTACCACTTTCCATGAACTGACTTTTTTTGACTTTAGAGCAACAAAAAACAGTCAACCAGTGGGGACAACATTCTGGATGTTGTTTACACATAGCGGGTGAAGCCCCACCCCACCTTGGCTACTCATACCACATCTCTGTTATGCTGATTCCATTATACAGACCACTCAACAGGCGTTCAAACCAGTTCGAAAGCAGGTGAGAACCTGGGCAGAAGGAGCCATCTCTGCTCTTCAAGACAGCCTTGAATGCACTGACTGGGACATGTTTAGGAAGGCTGCAACCAACTGTGACTTCACAGATTTGGAGGAGTGCACATCATCAGTGACCAGCTACAGTGCCTTGCGAAAGTATTCGGCCCCCTTGAACCTTGCGACCTTTTGCCACATTTCAGGCTTCAAACTTAAAGATATAAAACTGTAATTTTTTGTGAAGAATCAACAACAAGTGGGACACAATCATGAAGTGGAACGAAATTTATTGGATATCTCAAACTTTTTTAACAAATAAAAAACTGAAAAATTGGGCGTGCAAAATTATTCAGCCCCCGTAAGTTAATACTTTGTAGCGCCACCTTTTGCTGCGATTACAGCTGTAAGTCGCTTGGGGTATGTCTCTATCAGTTTTGCACATCGAGAGACTGAAATCTTTGCCCATTCCTCCTTGCAAAACAGCTCGAGCTCAGTGAGGTTAGATGGAGAGCATTTGTGAACAGCAGTTTTCAGTTCTTTCCACAGATTCTCGATTGGATTCAGGTCTGGACTTTGACTTGGCCATTCTAACACCTGGATATGTTTATTTGTGAACCATTCCATTGTAGATTTTGCTTTATGTTTTGGATCATTGTCTTGTTGGAAGACAAATCTCCGTCCCAGTTTCAGGTCTTTTGCAGACTCCATCAGGTTTTCTTCCAGAATGGTCCTGTATTTGGCTCCATCCATCTTCCCATCAATTTTAACCATCTTCCCTGTCCCTGCTGAAGAAAAGCAGGCCCAAACCATGATGCTGCCACCACCATGTTTGACAGTGGGGATGGTGTGTTCAGGGTGATGAGCTGTGTTGCTTTTACGCCAAACATAACGTTTTGCATTGTTGCCAAAAAGTTCGATTTTGGTTTCATCTGACCAGAGCACCTTCTTCCACATGTTTGGTGTGTCTCCCAGGTGGCTTGTGGCAAACTTTAAACGACACTTTTTATGGATATCTTTAAGTAATGGCTTTCTTCTTGCCACTCTTCCATAAAGGCCAGATTTGTGCAGTATACGACTGATTGTTGTCCTATGGACAGAGTCTCCCACCTCAGCTGTAGATCTCTGCAGTTCATCCAGAGTGATCATGGGCCTCTTGGCTGCATCTCTGATCAGTCTTCTCCTTGTATGAGCTGAAAGTTTAGAGGGACGGCCAGGTCTTGGTAGATTTGCAGTGGTCTGATACTCCTTCCATTTCAATATTATCGCTTGCACAGTGCTCCTTGGGATGTTTAAAGCTTGGGAAATCTTTTTGTATCCAAATCCGGCTTTAAACTTCTCCACAACAGTATCTCGGACCTGCCTGGTGTGTTCCTTGTTCTTCATGATGCTCTCTGCGCTTTAAACGGACCTCTGAGACTATCACAGTGCAGGTGCATTTATACGGAGACTTGATTACACACAGGTGGATTCTATTTATCATCATTAGTCATTTAGGTCAACATTGGATCATTCAGAGATCCTCACTGAACTTCTGGAGAGAGTTTGCTGCACTGAAAGTAAAGGGGCTGAATAATTTTGCACGCCCAATTTTTCAGTTTTTTATTTGTTAAAAAAGTTTGAGATATCCATGATTGAGAACTTCATGATTGTGTCCCACTTGTTGTTGATTCTTCACAAAAAATTACAGTTTTATATCTTTATGTTTGAAGCCTGAAATGTGGCAAAAGGTCGCAAGGTTCAAGGGGGCCGAATACTTTCGCAAGGCACTGTACATCGGCAAGTGCGTTGTGGCAGCATGTGGCAGGGAATCCAGGTGATCACGAACTACAAACACAACTTCACCCGCCTGTGACCGTGATGCCTCCCTCTTAGCTCCTCCCAATGACCAGGTGCTCTGTCTAACCACGGCTGAAGTGAGGAAAACCCACTGAAGTCACATACGTACGAATGCTGTTCATAGACTTCAAATTAGCATTCAACACAATCATGCTTTAGCACCTGCTTGAAGAGTTGAGCCTACCGGGCCTGAACACCTCCCTCTGCAACTGGATCCTGGACTTCCTGACTGGGAGACCTCAGTCAGTCCCGATCGGGAACAGCATCTTCAGCACCACCACACTGAGCACTGGGGCACCTCAGGGCTGTGTGCTCAGCCCACTGCTGTTCACTCTGCTGACTCACGAGTTTGTAGCAATGCACAGCTCGAACCACATAAACAAGTTCACCGATGACAAGACCATGGTGGGTCTCATAAGCAAGAACTGCACCTGGTCACTCAACATCAGCTCCATCACCAAAAAAGTCTAGCAGCGTCTCTATCTTCTGAGAAGGCTGAGGAAAGCCCACCTACCTTCCACCATACTGACGATTTTCTAGAGTGCGACGATTGAGAGCATCCTGAGCAGCTGCATCACTGCCTAGTTTGGGAACTGCACCATCTTGTATCGCAATACCCTACAGAGGTTAGTGAGGACAACTGAGAAGATCATCAGTGTCTCTCTCCCCTCCATCATGGACATTTACACCTCATGCTGCATCCGCAAAGCCAACAGCATTGTGGACGACCACACACACCCGTCACACACACTTTTCACTCTTCTACCATCAAAAAAGAGTTTGCAAAGCATTTTGGCCTCACATTCAGACTGTGCAACAATTTTCCTCTCAAACTTTTTCTCTCAAGCCATCAGCCAACACACGGAACTGAACTGGAACTAAAACTCACACACACACACACACACACACACACACACACACACACACACACACTCATTTAGTGTGTTACTGAGCTGTTGTCTGTCTTTTGTCTTGCACTGTTTGCACTCGGGTGCACACGATGCACTTTAGGAGGCTTACTTTAGTCCTTAGCTTTGTGTTCTGTTATGTAGCTCTATGTTGTGTGATGTTTTATGTAGCACCAGGGTTCTGGAGAACCTGTGGAACTGATATAATCTACTATTTTTTTCACTGAGCTTTACATTTCAGACTGCTGTTGCCTATACAATTGTTTTACGAACCTTTACTTCTGCAAATTATTCTGTTAACTTTGGCCTTGTATATGCAACACAAATGATCAAGTATTGTTGTTTCCTTTTTAAAAAAATTTACATTTTATTGCTGAAATTTCATACAAGAATATCTGTGAAAACTAAACCCATTTAGTGCATTTAATTGCCATATTGCATCAAATGCAAATAAAAATATATAAATAGAAAATCATAAATAAAAATATATATTTTTTTATTTCTGATTAAAAAAGGAAACACACTGTACAGTCTTTTGTTTGTTATTGTTTGAAATGTTAACAAACTTTGAAAACTTACTGTAGATTTCTCTGGCCTGAATCCTATCGATTCCACCACAAAAAAAAAGTTTTTTTCTCGCAATTCTGACTTTATTTGTTGTAAACATCCAAAATTTTAGGTGCATCCAACAGTAACCATGTTGTCTGCCTAAAGTTTGAAGCTGTTGGTGTATGAACGAGGCGCCTCTGCTTCATCTGTCTTTTTCCGTCTCCTCCAGAGCTGATTGTTAGACAGAATTCTCTCCAGGGATTGGAGGCTTAGTTTGATACCATGCGACTGTATTGATTGTAGCCCACTTTCTAATGTGTAAAACTTTCTGGCACTACAGAGGGGGTGATGCTGCCCGATTGGCAAAAAAAAATAAAAATCGGAGTTAGGCAAAAATTTTTATGTGGCAGAAATGGACATCCATATGATATCCTTTCCTCCATTTTTTTTATTCTGCAGCATGTGTTTAGCTGTTTAGGCTGCTCTAGAGTTTAGCAGGTGGTGGGTCATATTTAATGGTCCGTGGGAAACACAATGCTCCGTGTGGAGTTAAATGGACTAAACAAAACTTTTTATATTCAAATTACTCGAGTAATCGTTTCAGCCCTACTGTACTGCCCATGCTCTACAGATCAAACGCAAATAGCACCTTGCATCAACAGCATTTGGCAGACAATCTTATCCAGAAAAACTTACGACTGAGTAGTGGGAGGTTGGTGGTGCTGTGATTTTAACTCATGACCTTCTAACCAAAGATCTAATACCTTGACCACTGAGCTACCACGTCCACCTTAGAGCGCCTTTTTCCAAAACTCTCATAGTTACCTAAATATAATAATTTGTAAAGTAGTAGCTGGTTAAGTATCTAGAGTTCTACAGTTCTGGATTTCCTGTTACAGAATTACTTATTATATAACCTGATTTTTTTCAAATAAGAGAAAAATAACCCCCCTTGTCCTGTAATGTCTTAACAGTTCTATCGCATTTCTTCTCAATAATCTCTTCCTTTTTTCCCTGTTACACGTAGGCCTTTTGCCAGGCATACTCTACCCAGAGGAAAGTCGCAGAGGATGGTGAGACCAACGAGGAAGCACTCCTTCAGGAGTCGGCCACCAAGGAGGCGTATTACGTAAGCCGTCTGCTGAATCAGCAGACTGAACTGAAGCACACTCGCTCTCAGGCCTCCAACACACAGGCAGAGAATGAACGACTTGGCACCATCTTGCAGGAAATTAGAGAGGTACTGCCTTAAGAATATTCTTTCTTCAGTCCCATATTGTCTAATCTGTGTTCCGATGGTTTATCTGTTTCATGTCCATCACATGATACCTGGATCTGAACTGAAAGTAATAAATGGCTGCAGAGTTCCTGAATACCTTTACCTGAGTACACATATATATATATATATATATATATATGTATGAAGTCCCTGGGAGTTTATTTATGTGTAGTTTAAGAAACTGAATTCCAGTTTGTAGTACAATGCTAAATGTCCATCATTGTCAGTTTTAGAGAGCAGAGCTCCAGCTGATTCAGTCGGTCTCTCTCCAGAGCGTTCTTCTTTTCTTTTTAGAACAATGACATGCTGGATATACAGAGGAGCAGGTTGAGAGAAGAAGTGAGAGAGTATAAGTTCCGAGAAGCTCGGCTGCTCCAGGACTACACCGAGCTGGAGGAGGAGAACATCACACTCCAAAAATTAGTGTCAACACTCAAACAGAACCAGGTATGTAAACATAGACATTCACATGTGCAGAGTAATGTTGCAAAATATGTATTAATTACATATGTATATGATATCAAACCGATCATTATAAATTATCTCCATTAAAGGTGGAGTATGAAGGCCTAAAACATGAGATTAAGGTCTTGGAGGAGGAGACAGTCTTGCTGAATAGCCAGTTAGAGGATGCATTGCGCCTGAAGGACATCTCGGAGAGTCAACTGGAGGAGGCACTTAATGCTCTGAAGAGTGAACGTGAGCAAAAGAACAGCCTGCGTAAGGAGATAGCACATCACCTCACCCTGTGTGACGGACCGTTCTCTTCAGCCAGTGCCCATCTGATGGCCCTCAGCTCAGCACCTCCAAGTGGCAGTGCCACCCCTACTGCTGCCACTTCTCCGGGCAGCGAGGATGGTGGAAAATGCAATGGACTTCTGCTACAGGGTTCAGCTGTTAAAGCACTGGGTCGACTAAATGGGGAGTTCAGGGGAGCAGGTCAGAGAAAACAGAGTGACTCCACCCCTGACCTCTTCAGTGAGCTTCACCTCAATGAGATTCAGAAACTCAAACAACAACTGCAGCAGGTGTGTTTGTATGATATATTTTGCTCAAAGAAATAAGGTGAATAATCATAAATATGTATAATCATAAATAAGAATGCATAAAGTTACTAATAAACGCAAGTGATTTTGGGAACTCAGGTATAGAGGTGTACTTCATAGTTTTATTTCAGCACAGTATGTGCTTTAGTTTTTAGATTTTTTGCAATTTTTTACTTGTAATTATTACAGTTTTGTTAATTAATGCTTGATCAGTATATGATACTACACCCACTGGGATATTTTAACCAAAAGCATTTGGGTTATTCGTAAAACTCCACATGCTGGATGACCCCACACACTCAAACTTATAATGCCAGAATTGTGCACAAGAGCACCACAAGGGCTGCAAAACAACCCCAAAGTGTCAATGACAGTGCCATGTTTTACATCAGTGTTTCAGGTGCTTTTTTTATTAAGTCATCTTGCTACAATATTGCATTTTGTCAAGTCTGTTAGATTGAAGATATTTTAATTAGAAAACTGCAGACACTGTATATTTCTACTTATACAATAACTACTTATGTCAGTATCTATTTGTGTTTATGTACTTTAAGGCTGGCACTTAAATATCTAATTCAAGCAGCATTCAACTAATAGGGTTTTGACTTAAAAGAGTTGTGCTAAACATGTTAATGTTTAGCACAAACTCTTTTAAGTGAAAACCCTATTAGTTGAATGCTGCTTGAATTAGATATTTAAATGATACAAACATGTATCATTTATTGGAATATTGGAGTAGTAAAAATGTGCAAGTGGTGCAAATACATTAAAAAAAAAAAAAAAACAAAGTCCCAAAATATCAGGAACAACAAGTTTGTGGTCAAGTATAATGAGTGGTTTTATATATGAAGCACAGCAATTGGATCTTCTAGCTAACATGAGATGCAGCTTAGAACTAAATAGGTAGTATTTAAATAGCACGGATGCTGTTAGGTGCTGTTAGATCAACATATCTTTCCTACCATTACAAAAATATAACAATATATAGAATCCTACTGTAGATTGTTATTTAGTAGTTAAGAGTCAAATTAACAAGGAATAGTTGCACCACAGGAACATGATTGTAATGATTTCTAGAAAATTTTAAATGGCGAGATTGAAAATGTAAGTACTAAGTGATCAAAATGTTTTTTTTTTCCGTATTTGTAAGTAAAGAATGTGTTTTGCTTATCAGGTGGAGCAGGAGAAAACATCTGCACTGAATTGCCTTCAGGAGTGTGAGACACAGCTACGACACACTCAGTGTGCTCTAAATGAACAGTTTGAGAGGGCACAGCACCTCCAACAGCAAGTTAGTACACGACACCAGCACGGAAGTGCCACGGAAACTGGCGATGAGGACAAGGTGAAGGCAGAGCTAAAAGGCTCATCATGGGCTTGTGATGACCTAGAGCACCTGGGTCTGGAACTATTGCAGTGTAAGTACAAATTAGCAGTGGCAGAGGTAGTGAGCCTTAATGGTGAGCTGAAGGATCTTCAGGAGAGGCATAAAGAATGTGTGGAGCAGGCAGCACGGGCAGAGGAACATGCCCAGGTTCGACTAAAGACTCTTGAAGCACAGGTGGCTTGCCTGGATTGCAGCTGTCGTGAGAAAAGAGAGAAGGAAGCAGCACTTCAGCGAGAACTAAAGAAAGTTAGTGATTCTGCATTGGAATACCACAACATCCTGGCTGCAGCCCAAGAGGAGCTGACCACCTTCAGCGAGGAACTGGCACAGCTTTACCATCATGTCTGCTTGTGCAACAATGAAACACCAAATCGGGTAATGCTGGATTATTACCGCCAGGGCCGAACTCCACCGCGTGCTATGTCCACAAGTCTTAAAGCACAAGACGACCATCGGGTCCTCTTGACACCAAGGTTGGCACGTCGCTTGGCAGCTATCAATGCTGCCACATCTTCCACCTCATCTCCAAGTGACTCACAGAGCCCGACAGACTCGCCCTCCAAAGATGCCCTCAACTCAGATGACAGCCCAGTGCGCACAGTGCTGAGCTCCTCTGCTGTCAGTGCCTCATCATCATCATCATCATCATCCCCAGCACCTGATTCGCCTGCAGGCTCAGACACACGGCGGGAGCCGATTAACCTCCACCCCCTGAATGCTATTATACGAGATCAAATCAAGCATTTGCAAAAGGCTGTGGATTGCTCGCTGCAGCTGTCTCGCCAAAGAGCCGCTGTCCGTGAGCTTGCACCACTCTTTGATAAGGAAAAAGAGGCTTGTATGGAAGAAATTCTGAAGCTTAAGTCCCTTCTGAGCACCAAGAGGGAGCAGATTGCCACCCTGCGCTTGGTGCTCAAAGCCAACAAACAGGTAGGTTCATTAGAGCACTTTAGGTCCATTGATGAGGTGGTAGAGTTGCCAGTCCCAAGCCCGGATAAATGGGAGGGTTGTGTTAGGAAGGGCATCCAGCGTAAAACATGTGCCAAATCAAACATGTGGATCACGAATCAGAAGACGTCTACAGAGACAGCAGGAATAGGAGAAGTTCAGGAGAGTAGAGGTTTGGGTGGGTACTTTAAATGTTCGTACTATGACTGGTAAAGGGAGAGAGTTAGCTGATATGATGGAAAGGAGAAAGATAGATATGTTGTGTGTTCAGGAGACCAAGTGGAAGGAAAAGTACAGTAAGAGTGTAGTGGAGGTGAAGAGAGTTTCTGATAGAGTGATGAACGTGAAGCTGGAAGTTGTGGTGATAAATGTTATCAGTGCTTGCTCCACAAGTGGGCTGTTAGATGGAGGAAAAGGAAAACTTCTGGAGTGAGGTGAATTATGAAGTGGTAAAAGGTGTACCTAGGAATGAAAGATTGGTGATTGGGGCAGACTTTAATAGGCATGTAGGTGAAGGGAACAGAGGTGATGAGGAGGTGATGGGTAAATATGGCTTTAAGGAGAGGAATGTGGAAGGACAGATGGTGGTAGATTTTGCTAAAAGGATGGAAATGGCAGTGGTGAACACTTATTTTAAGAAGAAGGAGGAGCATAGGGTAACGTATAAAAGTGAAGGAAGGTGCACACAGATGGACTATGTATTGTGCAGGAGATGCAACCTGAAGGAGATTGGAGACTGTAAGGTGTTGGCAGGGGACAGTGAAGCTAGACAGCATCGGATGGTGTTCTGTAGGATGGTTTTGGGGGTGAAGAATTAGAAGGTGGAAACTAACGGAGGAAGACTGTAGTGTGAGGTTCAGGGAAGAGGTCAGACAGGAGCTTGGTGGTGGTGAAGAGGTGTTGGGTGATTGGGCAACTACTGCAGAAGTGATAAGGGAGACAGCTAGAAAGGTACTTGGTGTGACATCTGGAAATAGAAAGGAAGACAAAAAGACATGGTGGTGGAATGAGGAGGTGCAGGAGAGCATAAGGAGAAAGAGGTTGGAGAAACAGAATTGGGATCGACAAGAGTGATGAGAGAAGTAGGCAGAAGTACAAGAAGATGCGGCAGTAGGTGAAGAGGAATGTGGCGAAAGCCAAGGAAAAGGAGAAAAGGATTTGTAGCGATTGGCCAGGCAGAGGGACCGAGCTGGGACGAATGTGCTGCAAGTTAGAGCAATAAAGGATGCAGATGGAAATGTGTTGACTAGTGAGGAGAGTGTGTTAAGAAGATGGAAGGAGAATTTTGAGCAGCTAATGAATGAGGGAAATGAGAGAGAGAGAAGGTTGGATGGTGTGGAGATGGTGAAGCAGGAAGTGGATAGGATTATTAAGGAGGAAGTGAGAGCAGCGATTAAGAGGATGAAGTAGGGAGCAGGTGGAGAAGAGCCTTGGAGAGGTGGCGGTACGTGCTGAAGAGAAGGGGAATGAAAGTCAGTAGGAGTAAGACAGAGTACATGTGTGTGAATGAGAGAGAGGGCAGTGGAGGGGTGCGGTTGCAGGGAGAAGAGGTGGAGAAGGTGGAGGAGTTCAGGTACCTGGGGTCAACAGTGCAAAGTAATGGAGAGTGTGTTAGAGAAGTGAAGAAAAGTGTGCAGGCAGGGTGGAGTGAGTGGAGAAGAGTGATAGCAGGAGTGATTTGTGATAGAAGGGTATCTGCAAGAGTGAAGTTTAGAGGACTGTGGTGAGACCTGCGACGTTGTATAATTTAGAAAGTGACATTGAGTAAAAGACAGGAGGCGGAGCTGGAGGTAGCAGAGCTGAAGATGTTGAGATTTATATTGGGAGTGACGACGATGGACAGGATTAGAAACAAGTTTATTAGAGGGACAGCGCATGTAGGACGTTTTGGAGACAAGGAGAGGAATGCGAGATTGAGATGGTTTAGACATGAGGAGGGACATGGGGTATATCGGTTGGAGAATGCTGAGGATGGAGCCACCAGGAAGGAGGAAAAGAGGAAGGCCAAGGAGGAGGTTTATGGATGTGGTGAGGGAAGACATGCAGGTAGTTGGTTTGAAAGAGGCAGATGTGGAGGACAGGAGGGTATGGAGAAGGATGATCCGCTGTGGTGACCCCTAATGGGAGAAGCCGAAAGAAGCAGAAGAAGAAAAAGATAAAGAAGAAGAAGAAGTGGTAGGGAGGTGGTCTCTCAGTGGTTAAGGCATTGGACTCTGGATTGTCACAAGTTTAAATTTCAGCACCACCCAGTTTCCACTGCTGGGCCCCTAACACTCAACTGCTAACTTGTTCGCTTTGGTTAACGGCCGAATGCCATTAATGTAAATGTAAATTATGGCACGATAAGGATTTCACTGTGTGTACTAGAGGTCGAGAGATAGTGGGTTTTTCCAATACTGAAAGCTAGGTTGGATTGTACTTGCTGATAACCAATTAATCAACCAAAAGTTTTTTAAATGGATACTGGATTAAAAAAACAACAACACTCCATGTAAACTAGTACTGAACTTTATTACACTTCCCTGTAGTTACTGCAGGTCTGCACATCTCCCTTATTCTTAAAAACCGGTACCAGCAAACTCCTTCTCCATTCTTCAGGCATTCTCTCACCTTCCAGAATCTTGTTAAACAATCTTGTTAAAAACTTTACTGCCATCTCACCTAAACATCTCCATGCTTCTACCGGTATGTCATTTGGTCCAACCGACTTTTCATTTAATTGCAGCTCTCACTTCCTCCTTACTAATGCTATCCACTTTCTGCTTCACCATCTCCACACCATCCAACCTTCTTAATCTCTCTATTTCCTCGTTCATCAGCTGCTCAAAATACTCCCTTCATCTTCTCAACACACTCTCTCTAACTTGCAGCACATCCTTCCCAGATCAGTGAATAAATTCATGATATGAATAAATATTGACTAAAATAAAAGACATGCATTCAAAGTGAAATAAAAAGAAACACTTGAAAATAATTTAAAACTTATACATCCAACATGAATAAAAAAGACTTAAAATAAACGGCACGTGGCATAGCGTCTGCTCTCGTACTGTATAATGGAACCTGGATAAACGATTGATCGGTATGGATTTTTGTCGATAGTTCAGCTATCTGTGCTGAATAATCCGTAAAATCGATGAATCGGTCGACCTCTAGTGTGTACAACACTCTGAGTAACCTGAAATATTTCTCATTTTATCGACTATGGTTTCTTTCTTCGGAAACCACAATACAGCTTTTCTTTCTGTAGACAAAATTAGTTGATCACTTTATCAACCCTTAAGTTCTGTACACAATGAATAATGCACTCTGATGTCAATATTCTTCCATGTGAAGGGTTTTTTCTCTATTCTTGACAACATGATCTACATTTAAAAGCATGCTCAGCGCTCTTCTCTGTGTATTTACTAATGTATTCATTGATATGGACATTTCTGTATAAATACAAATATTTACCTCATTCTAAAAATGTAATTTCATATGAGTTTATCATGATGGTTTTATAAATAGCATGATATTTTTTTGAAATTACATTCACAACTTTGAATTATTAATTATTTAATTCAACACAAGACCAATTGTCTTTAAATACAGTTGTTTAGTTTTCTAGTAAAAACAACAAAAACAAAAAAAAAGTAATTAAACAGCATCATTTTGAAATTTATTTCTGATTAAAATGTTGCAAGATGTGGTTTCTATTATGTCACAGACAGCAGAAATGGCTCTGGCGAACCTGAAAAGCAAGTATGAGACTGAGAAAAACATGGTGACTGAGACCATGATGAAGCTGCGTAATGAACTGAAGGCACTAAAAGAAGATGCTGCCACGTTTTCCTCACTAAGAGCCATGTTTGCCACACGGTGAGAACCTGAGGAGCATGAATGTTTAACAGTATACATTAAAAGTTGTTGTTCAAGTCACTGCACAAATGTCAGTGGCAGTTTATATATAAATAAAATAATGTTAAAACAATTGGCTGACATATGATGATGATGATGATGATGATGATGATGATGAGACAATAAATATAGTAACATTTGAATCATTTGCTCTCCTGCTCTCATCTTTGCATCTCTTTCTCCAGTTGTGATGAGTATTTAACTCAACTGGATGAGATGCAGAGGCAGCTTGCAGCAGCTGAGGATGAGAAGAAGACCCTGAACTCTCTTCTTCGTATGGCCATTCAGCAAAAACTGGCATTAACGCAACGTTTGGAGGACTTGGAGTTCGACAATGAGCAATCGTACCGCCCCCGCATGGGCAAGCTGTCCAAATTGAGGACCACACCAAAAGTAAGTGGAACAGTCACCTTGCCCCTTCCTGACACATCCACAGTAGCTGAGGCAATTGCAGAAACCTCAGCTCTCTCTTCCCCTATCGTAGCCACTCCCTTGCTCTGCTCTGACCCAGGCAGCCCCCCTTCACTGGAAGCCCCTTCCTCTCCTGCTTCATCTTTTTCTTCCTCCTGGACTCCCCCAGTAACACCCTACAGCCGGGGCCACACCCACTGGACTGTGGGTATGAGGGCATACGTGGTGGAGCCACACTCCCATGTTGTGGACATTCATGCCACCAATGTGTCCCGAACCACCAGCTTGGCCCGTCGCTATGCAGTTGAGTCGCGCTACTCATCGGGTTCACTTCCCCCCTCCCCCTATCGTTCGCCCATCCTGGGCAGTTATCGCTCCACCTGGAGTTCACCCAGATCTCGTCCACTCTCCACAGTCCTAACGCACCCCACTCACACAACCAGATACACTTCCCCATCTTCCTCCTCCTCCTATGGCCAATCATACGCAAGAAATTACACTTCTCAACACCCTCGCTACTGAAGGCTCAGCAAAGGTGGCACAGAGAGGAGGACAGACTGGTTTCTTATTTTTTTATAGTTTCCACTGCACTCGGCATCTTTGGTGACTGTTTTCTGCTCAGGGATTTTGTGGAGCACAAACGGCTTTACCTTCCTCCAAGAGACATGTAATCACTCCTCAGAACACTGTTCGCTGTTCCTGACCTCTCTTGCAGTTCATTCTAACGTGAACTTGGTGGGCCTTTTCAGTGCAAGCCTCTAAAAATACAGAGATTACTTTTACTTTCAAATTTTAAATTGGACTTTATGTCAGCTGTGTTGCTTTAAGGCATTGATGTCTTGTTTAATCACTTGTTAAATCATACTATTTACATAGAGGGGTTTGAAAGTGTCTTATTAATTACTGAACCAAGAAATATGCACTGTAAAATCCATCACTGTGTAACAGCTGTATTTATTTAGCTTTTTTTTTTTTTTATACATATATATGAGAACAGACGAGGGATTTTTATGCAAGTTAGCCATTTCAGTAAAATTCTGTTGAACAAAAGCAAGTTTATTTTTAGCTTTGGTTTGTGTTTTACACTGTCATTCTAGCGAGCTGTCCTTTGCTACAAAAATAGATTTTTCTTTCTGTATTTTTTATTATTCCTTGTTTTTGACCTGAGTCAGTCACACATGGCACATGCTTCACCCCGTTTTCATTTAAAGAAGTACAAAACAGTACCTAATAGAAGCATAGAGGTGGAAAAATTGGATTTAAAATGTAATATGCAGAATGGCAATGCAATATTTGAAATAGAAATGTATTTCTATAATTAAATTTAACATTTTCCATTATCATATGGGCAAAGTTTGGTGTAAAAAAATAAATGAAAATGAAGTTCTATAATTTACATTTGCCATTTCCAACAGTAGTTTTAATATGCAAATTACATACTAATTTTAACACTTTATAAGATGTAAAATTAAAATGAAAATGTATTACCAATCAATTTTGACATGTAACATGGGTGTAACATGTCCAAGCCTAAATCGTAGCAAAATTATAATTTAAATGTTTTAATCCTAAATGCATTTAGACTCACGGTTAGGACACTTAGCATTGCATTTTCATAATAATGCAGTTTCATATTTGTAGAAAAATTCAGTGTATTTCAAAATTAAAGTGTCTTAAACTTGAGTCTAAATGCATTTAGGACAATACCATTTAAATGATCATTTCTGCATTTTTTATTTTAATTGTAAATTAAATTTTAAGTGTTAAAATTAGCATGTCGTTTACATATTAAATCCACTGTTGGAAATGGCAAATATACATTATATACTAAACTTTGCACATACGGCAATTGAAAATGTAAATTTTAATATAGAAATACATTTCCATTTTGAATACTGCATTTCCGTTTTGCATATTACATTTTTGAATGTAGAATTGTGCCACCTCTATGCTCTATAAAAAACAGTTGCCGTAAGTGTTTGGCACATTGCTTAGCTTTCATTTGCTCCGAGCATTTCATGATGAAAAAGCAATGAAACAGGGTGAGCACAGTGGCTGCACTGAGTAAACATGGAAATAATGTCTGGAACATTTCACTGAAGGAAGTAGAGACTTTACATTGAATGTAATCTTTATTAAGTGATACCTAATATGTCAAATATACAAGCAAATCTCAGGGAATAACGTTCTTGGTCTGGTATTGGTGACAGAAGGCAGCATAAGTGGCTTAAGTTATTTGAACCGTAAACAGTGTCCTATTTCTTTTTTTTTTTTTTTTTTTTTTCATAATTTGAGATTATTTACAGGATTCCATGAACCTGTTTTTTTTTTTTTTCAAATTGGTTCGACATTCATTTAATATTTGTGTTAATGTAGTAGTGTCACACAGCATTGTCTTCAAATTTCAGTTTTGTTAAGTTTTCCATTGCATTATCTTTATAATTATTGATTAGCAAGTGCTTTATTAGCATCATATATCAAACAATATTCTATCCCACCAAAGACACTGGCCTTCATACCCTATAAACTTTTGCTCATGTAATTTAGACCAGCTTTGTGCTGCTGTCTGAACTCACAGGGAGACTGAAGCATTTGACTGAAACAAGCTCCCAGTTTCCACCTTGTCCAGCTCGACATACTCCACTAATCAACACATTTTGTGGATTTGTTCAATGTTCCCATGTTGTGCTTATGTGTATGTACTGTACAATGTTGTGATAATGCTACTGTGTGTAGTTTGTTTGGCTGGAGGTCAGATTGGGAGGAACGGCAGCCTCGATTTCAAATAATCTCTTAGTGCTTTTGTTTGGCTCCACATGCTCAGTGTTTTTTTTTTCCGTCCAATTAAGACAGAATCCATTCAGAGAAACCTTTCAGACCTCCTTCCTGTGGCACCTCTTTCTCACACACACACACACACACACACACACACACACACACACACACACACACACACGCGCACACACACACACACACGCACACACACACACACCCCACACACACACACACACACACACACACACACGCACACGCACAGTACTAATACCTTGTCTATCCCTGCCCAATTACCCCTGAATGCAATTCCATTCTTCAACCACGTCAAATGCTTCAGTACTGTAGTTCTCTAATGTTGCAGACATGTTTTTTTTTTTTTTCATGTTTTTGTGTTCAACATCAAATAACATCATACACTGAAACTTTAGTCTTAAGTCAAAACCATTACTGTATTTTTGTCTTTTTTTACTATATGTAGTGTGGCCTACAGCATTACTACTACTACAGTCAGAGTGTCTTTCTGTAGACAGACTGTTATTACTGGACATAGGCATGTGTCAATGCAGAATATAGAACATCTCTATCTCTCCATTGCATTGTACAGTAAACATGGTGTGTATACTCTTCATATTTATTGTAAATACCACATAAAAGACCTAAAGTAATGAACGTCTTTGTGTGTGTCATATCATATTGTACATACAGCAGAGCCTATAACGTTGTCAGCGATCATGAAATTCACGGCAACTTGCCCAGAAATGAGCCTTTCATTTCCATGTCAGACCATATTTGAGATTTGCACATCGTTTGGAATGGATGTATCTGTCTTTCTTTGTTTCAGACCAGTTAGAACCATTTTGAAGCATGTACATGCATGTGGAGAGATGGTCATATCGAAAAGGTTTTTAACTGAATTATTTCCATCTGTGGTCAACTCTAAACTAAATAATATATCAGTATATTATTTGTTTCCAGATTGGAAAGTGAATGTAGTTTAACCATAGTTGCAAGACTTAATCTGGTAACCTTGCCCCGAACATGTCAAAACAGTCAAATAAAAAAAAAAAAAAGATGTATATTCAAAAAGGTCCTGGTTTAGAGAAAAAATAGAAAAACAGGAAAGCAGGTAGGATATTCAGAATAATACAGTGAAAGATGTCCTCACTAAAAGTAAATATTCGAGGTGTAACGATGCAGTGTTGTAGGATGCAGAGTGAATCAGCATTTAGTAATGAATCTAATGCAGTTGCATTGTTTGAACGCCAGAGGTCCCATTCTGCAAAACCCATAGGCTTCAATACATTCATTCTTGGAGAACCTGCACCACTAACAGGAATCATCTGAATCACCATTAACAACCAAAAGACTTTCTATTTTATATGGTTACACAACCATGTTAACAAAAATATTTAAAAGTCCATTTCAGTAGCATTCAAAGCTATAAGCTACAGTGCCTGAAAAGGAGGCTGTGGAAAGCCGACGTTGGAGCTCTATTTCTGGTAGAATGATACCTCAGACTTTTCTATGGTGCTCATTATATTTTCATCGATCATTTTCTCTAGATCAGAGATTTCTACATTTTTAGTTTTTTAAGATATGGTAAATCTGAAGTGCATTAAAAAAAAAATAAAACCTTTGTTCATAGCAATTCTTAATTTATTCAGTTTTATATAAATACAAATGCACATTGTTTTGCATTGTTTATTATTCAGAAATAAAAAAGGAGTCTTTCCAGTCCTTTTTCTTCATGAAACATTTGTTAAAAATATTCAGAGAATATAATTTAATTAAAACCGATCGTGCCCAAAGTGTAATTTTACACCCCTACTAAATATTTCAGTTGATTAAAAAGGCTAATACAACTATTTATTACTGGTTTATACTATTACCGTATACTGTTAGTTAAAATTGGCAGTACAAACACATTTAATTTTGGAAAGTGCAGAACTCACTCGAAACCTCCAAAAGTGTATGCAATACTAGAGAACCTCTTAAAGGTGTCTCTATCTCACGTTTATTTTACATTTAAATAAAGCAAACTCACTTTTCTGGAAAAAAGTAAAATAATTAGAAAACAACTGTAGCCTAGGCCATAATGCAAAGCTAAAAATATTACAAAGCATGAAATGTTTGCTAACAAATTACATTCTAAATTTCATTTGTTGTTGATTTCTAATTCTGTATAAAGCCGTCTGGGTAAAATTATGGCAATAAACCAGAAGTCTTGTTACATTTTCCTGCTTGCAGTCTGCACAATCCACATAATCAACTTTTGCTAAAACATTCAATGTTTCAAACTCCAGAAGCAGCACTTTTAGATTATCTTTGCTATAGCAACTCTGCACTACGTCAGTATCCCCCTCGGCCACAATACTCAAAATGTCCTTGTATGTAGTTCACAGAATTATAGAGCACATGCTTTTGCTTTAGTGGCTGTCTTTGCCCTGGGCCTGGTAAGTGCATATTATAATAAGACTCTGTGTGTGTGTGTGTGTGTGTGTGTGTGTGTGTGTGTGTGTGTGTGTGTGTGTGTGTGGTGAAATATCTAATCTGTCAGTCTTTTCCAGGTCGTCAGCAGCCTCCTGCCTCAATGCCGCCAACCTCCTCACATCTAAGACTCAGCTGAGCAGTACCACACAGCAAGTAATAACACGAACCCCCCCGCCATTGCTTTCTCCTGCAGCATAAAAATAAATCTTAAAACTGCAAAAGTAATGATAGTGTCTAAATATTTTAATCTCTTAACTCTTATTGTATCTCATAAAACACATGCTGTTTTATCTTAGAGTTTTCTTCTAATATTAAATTAAATAGAGAAAACTCTTGTAGGGATTTTTATTTTCATTCTAGCTTCCAGCAATGATGAGATTTTTTATGTATCACACATATAGTATGTCGGCTTGTGTGTTCTAACTTTCTGATTCATAAGATAGGATGTTCTTACTTTGCAGGCGTAGTGTGGAAGCAAACTTCCTGGAGGTCATCGTATCTTGTCTTCCATTGAGGAACTTCAGCCTTCGAATCTGCCTTTACTCTCAGCCAATAGGAGCCTTATGCAGCGAACCAAATACTGTATATACTCATATTTGTGTTGCAATCATAAATGCCTTCGAATATGGGACAGCTGAGGAAATGATTATATCGAAACTAAATCTCTTCTGCACATTTTGACCTCTCCGTGTCAAAACAGGTTTTCTAATGTGACACATCACTTCAGTGCAGTGAACTACCTCTCTTTTAATGATGTTTCATTGTTCGAATATATTACCCTGGGAATGTTGCATGTTCATGACAAATCATTACTAGTTCACCATCTAAATGCATTCGCACTGTATTTTTAATGTTGCGGTTTATTTCGTAGAACTCACTTACAGATTTTTTTCCATTTCACCCCAACCTATTAGATCTTATAAGCACAAGTGATCAACAAGGCATTCCAGTGCTGGCAATGATTTCATATGATTTAATTATAAAGCGTGATATAGTGCTGCAAATGGACCACGCTACCGTACTGACCTTTATTCTGAAATAATATCATGTGTAACAGTCGGATTTCATATTTAATAAGAATTACTTCCCAATGTCTTAATCATATAGTTACGAATATAAGGGCAATACTCTGCATGTGAAAGTGTATTCACTGTTTCTGAATCTTATCTGATCAACTGCTGACACTCATATAAACTGCCAAATATGCTCAGTCCACCAAAACATTGACTTTTTGGAAATCCGTTTGAATATTACGACAGTTGGCTGTATAAGCCGCTTATTTCTCCGTTATAACTCCTTTATCTTATACACTGCTTCTACTTAATTACTCACTGTCATCTAATCCATCCTAATAAGTTATGAAACTTTCCAAATAAGTGGGCTACTTTGGGAAAGAACGTGACTCCTACTGGTTATTTGCACAACGTGAACCTGTCTCTGACTGAAGGGTGCTTCCAACACAGACAACAACAGATTTTTTCAGTAAAAAGAAGAACAAGCAAGCAGCAATTCACTATTTAGTCACGTTTCTTCTATTTACTCATTTTGAATATGAAGAATTGTAGCTCATACATCTTTAAAAAATGAATAAAAGCTAAAGAATAAACCGCCGTCTATTAGTTTTCTTATAATTATTGCAAAATTCTAAGAAACTATTAAAGTATGGGAATATCACACTGTTATCCCAAATATCAATGAAAGACAAAAGAAAAGAAAGAGGCTTTTACTGGTCACATTACAGCACAGTGAAATGATTTTTTCCCATATCCCAGTTTATTAGGAATGAAACAGCGCCCCCTGAAGTCTGCTTTGTACAAATGGCAGGCCTTGCTCAGGGCACAACAATGGCAGCTTTGCGGTGCAGTAGGCCTGGCCTACAGATCAGTACATATATTTACAATGAAGTCAAATGTAGCTAGTCTCCTACAACACATTCAACCAAATGTATGATTATTAAACCTATTTTAAACATTTTTACTCATTTAAAGCTTTGAATCTTTTTAACCTAATGGCAGATAAATGTGCTTCTTTTCTGAATTTCCCACAGCCTGGAAACATCACAACACTATCAGGAGAACAAGTACAAAGACAATGAAATGCAGTATGTTTTTTAGTACTGACTGTGAAGTAAATAATTACTTTTATTCAAACACCTGGAAGACTTTCTTATTTTTTATTTATTTTTTAATTCCCATTATTCTGCCAGAAACCCATTAGAATTAGTATGACAAACATTTCAAGGACGATGGAACTTCTCCTTATTAAGTCCTGAAATATTGTTGAATTTGATTATTTTGTCCACTACTGAGAAAAAAAAAAGAAAAAACAGCTTATTGGAAAGCATACGGAGCACAAAACTGGACCATAAAACCTTACATACACTCAAAAAAATGATATGTTGGACTTACTTAACTTTCTTATGTTAACAGGTTCCAGTAACTCAGTTAGGTTGCATTTAATTAACAATATTAATTTCAGTAAACTTAAGTTAATTACATAAAGTTAATGTAATGTTGTTTAGTTAAATCAACTTAACATTCTTAATTTAGTTTTAATATATTAAGTTAATTAAGTTCCATTATTCTAAAATGTATATTGTTGCCTTCAACCAAAACAAATAATCCGGTTTTTTTTATTAGTTTATTCAATGAATCTACAGGTATTTACATTTTTTTCCAACAAGAATGTGTACAGTACAAAATATGAAAATATTTATTTTCCAAAACTCTAATTTATTTTTACTTATTTCAATAATACTAATAAAACTATAAGCATTTACAAAATAATAATACAAAACAAATAATAATACAAAAGCCTTATTTTTTTAATATTTCCTTTTTCTTTGAAACTGACAGAAAGCTAACAATGCATCAGTTATTCAATGCAAGACCAACATGAAGGAATGAACATGATCAGTAGTGAAACAAATGTACTGCTACAGCAAACAGCACAACTTTATGGAGAGAACATACAGTCTGTCCTGCCTTATGAAAAGAGTTTATTTTTCAGGACCTGGACCGTGTTTGCATTTAGTTCCATAAATAACTTTTGAAATACTTCAAAAGTGTATCTCAGATCTTGTGAGTTTAATGCATAAATTAGACCAAGTATCGCAGAACATGCATTTGCCACATTGTTCAGGTTTTCAAATATTTGGATGCCTTTAATGATGATGCCAACATCTTCATATGGGTCTGTAGCATCTGCTCCTTCATGTACGAGGTCATAGATTCCCAGGGTGGTGTTGAGCATCGAGGTTGCAACGACATCATGTTTAACATCCTAAAAATATTAAGTATAAAAAGAGAATTACCAACAGATCAAGGGTGAGAGGAGGGGTTTGTTGCACAGAAACATAAAATATGTTTTAGAAAAATGTAAATGACTTACCATACACTCCTTCACAAGGTTTGATGGTCTTCATTCAGGGAGACAGTAAGGGCTTTCAGGATGCATTCACGTTTTTTTTCTCGATGGAGACATTCTGAACAATGTAAAATGAGCATAAGTTAGCGCTTTACTGTACATCTAAAACTTTAAGTAGCATCATACAGATTATCCCACTGATGTTTTTACAAAAGTCAAGTTTGTCAATCCTAGCGACCAGTACAAGACATCCAACAATAGTCCTAAATCCGGAGAATTTTTCAATTTCTGCTATGGAAAAGATGCACAATAATCTTTGAGGTCAAAGTTGTTCCAATTGTTGCAGGTGCAAAAACACAACTCTGGTGCATACTGTTTCATTAAAACAGTCTGGTTCCAAATGAAAAGCCGCAAACTATCCAAGTCGCAGATTCAGTAACACCCTGAAATTGAGTTACGGCACAGAGGTTTTCCAAGACGGATTCTACTTGGAATAGGCCTCGTAAGGGTCCATCAAAGAAGTCGAGTCCTCGCACTGTGCGTCAGGTGCAGCAAAATGTCACAGTACATGTTGGAATGTTTCTCGCAATGAACCACGGCTCATGATGCTACCACCACCATGCTTTACTGTACGCAAGACACAATTTTCTTCGTACTTCTCACCAGCTCGTCGCCACACATGCTGGACTCCATCTGAGCCAGACAAGTTTATCTTAGTCTCATCACAGGACATGGTTCCAGAAATTCATGCTCTTGGACAGGTTGTTCTTCAGCAAACTGTTTGTGGGTTTTCTTATGAGCAGCTTCAGAAAAGGCTCCTTCTGGGACGATGGCCTGCAAACCGACTTGTTGCAGTGTGTACAGTATGGTCTGAGCGTCCGCTTTTGCAACCTCTAAAGCAATGCTGCAGCAATTCTGCACCTGGCGCACAGTGCGAGGACTCGACTTCTTTGAGGGAACCTTCCGAGGCCTATTTCAAGTAGAACCCCTCGTGGAAAACCTCTGTACTGTAACTTCATTTCAGGCTGTTAACGAATCTTCAGCCTCGGAAACTTTGTGGCGAGCAAAAATTCTAGATCTTAAATCCTCAGAGTTTTCTTTGTCATGAGGTGCCATGTGGAACATCCAATAGTCAGTGTAAGAGAATTGCACTCATTTGTATACACACACACACACACACACACACACACACACACACACACA
>JAAIIK010000156.1:348079-360420 GCA_014706435.1 Silurus glanis
AGAGAGAGAGAGAGAGAGAGAGAGAGAGAGAGAGAGAGAGAGAAGGTGTTTATATGCTGAGAAGGCAGACATCCAAGAGAGAACTTTGTTCATGTCATAACACGATCAGGCTTAACTTTATGGCCACCTGCCTAATATTTTGTTGGTCCCCCTGTTGACACCAACAGCATGAACTTATTCAGCAGTTTGAGCTACAGGAGCTCATCTGTTGGATCGGACCACACGGACCAGCCTTCGCTCCCCACGTGCATCAATGAGCCTCGACCGCCCATGACCCTGTCACCGGTTCACCACTGTTCCTTCCTTGGACCACTTTTAATAGCTTCTGACCACTGCAGACCAGGAACATCCCACAAGAGCTGCAGTTTTGGAGATGCTCTGACCCAGACGTCTAGACATCACAATTACGCTTACACTTGCCCATTTTTCCTGCTTCTACAACTTTGAGGACAAAATATTCACTTGGTGCCTAATATTATCCACCCACTAACAGCTGCCATGCTGAAGTGTTATCAGTGTTCTTCACTTCACTGCTCATAATGTTCTTATGTCATAATGTTATGGTGATCAGCGTGGGTTATAGCTGTGAAAAGTTATTCCATTCTCAACATTTGTTTCCCAAATCAAGTCGGTTTTGTCATTTTGATGGTATACGGTACAGTAGACAGTGAAATAAAACAACAATCCCCTTAAGAGCAAAGTGCTACATTGGACGACATAAATAAACAGAAAGTAACACAAAACTATCTGGGACACAACATAAAGCGTATTTAGTGCAAAGACCAAAATAAGACAGTGGTCAGTGTTCCTGTCCCTTTCTTCACTTTGGATCTACCTGATTCATCCAGACACCCTACCTGTGGATGGAGTTCTCTTCGACTGGACATGGTTTCACATGAACAACCTAAACATCAATGAAGTTACTGAGCAACTCAGGAGCTTTGAGGATGGATTTGACTGTAATTAATATAAACAGTCTGCTACAGTGGCTCAGGACCTCAGATTGCATGAACAGTTTTGTATTTAAGCATCATCACTAAACAGCACACTGAACAATGATGGAAGTGTAATAAATGGTCATTCAGTGTTGAGGATGAGGACGGGTTCCCTTTTGAGTCTGGTTCCTCTCAAGGTTTCTTCCTCATGCCATCTATGGGAGCTTTTCTTTGCCACAGTTGTCATTGGCTCACTCATTCAGATAAACTTATAAATAACAAACTTACAGGCATTAAACGTATGCATTTTAACTTCATAATCTTTTTATCTCTGTAAAGCTGCTTTGGGACAATGTGCACTGTGAAAAGCGCAAGAGAAATAAACTTGAACTTAAACTTAAATAAGAGAAATGAGAACTGTGAGACAGTAGATACAAGGACACTACGACAGAAGACCTGTGTTAGAGCAAATGCATTGTCCATATATTACCTCTCTCTCTCTCTCTCTCTCTCGCTCTCTCTTTTTTTTTTTAAACAAAGCACCATGACTTGTTCAGAGAGCTAACATTTGAGACTCCTTCCATAAAAAATTGTCAACAAATTCCAACAAAATTCCTTATTCGATCATAAACAATAAAAACAGGTTTCTTCACCTGGAACATGAGGAAATTGGGGCTTGTCTTCTTTCCTGTGGTGCACATGACATAGAGAAAGTCAGGTGTTAAAACAAAAGGGACCCTCTCCTTCGTTATTCCCAGAAAGCTCTTGTAGTTTCCCAGAATGTGTCCAAAGTCAATGTGGAAAAGGTTACCTGAACATAGAAGATTTATTACCTCAGATATTAATAACATTTAATACACAAATTATACATATAATAAAATGATAAAAAGTAAAAAAAAACAATAAGCATCGGGAAAATGTTCTTTATTTTCATGCTTTTTGAATTTCACGTGGTGAATATTTATGGTTCATCCCACTAAACTATCAATGATTATAAAATACCTAATAACTATAACAAACCTAAATATCACGCACAGACTAATTAAAAGGTACCCAACAAACTATCCCACAACTATTTATATCAGTCTCCTAGAACCAATTTATCTAAGAGCATACAATGAGCTGTTCAGTGTGATAAGATTTCGGTTTAAAACAATGCAGTTCAACGCAATGGAAAAAATATGATGCTGTGAAATTTAATATGGTAGTTTGCTTTTATTTTTTTGGTTCAGACCGACAGCTAATCCTTCACAAACAGGCTTTTAGTGCAAAAAAAGAAAAGACAAAAGATAAACTAAAACCAGGCGTTTTTTCCTGTTCTGTCTCCAGGAACATGCAGCTCTACCTCTGCCATGTTAATCTTTATTCAACGTGACTCTCCGTAGAGAATCAGTTTAGCGAGAAAAAAATCTATCTACATATAAAACATTATGTATATCGCATCTACTATTAATTCTATATAAATAAATTAATTTTACTGATGCAAATCTGTTAAAAACGATGCATCACGAATGGCAACTTTTATCCAATGCACTTTTTTTAAATCAAAGCATCACATCGGTAACTTTTACGCCGAAGCACCGATGCAAAGCGAGGAATCTTCTCATCCTTACAAAGTACTTTTGAATCTGATTTCTGGTTTAGAAAACATGAATTACATTTTCCATCGCAGCAAATCTGACAATAGTGCTGTTGTATTTTTACTGCTGGTTTGAGTTTCACAACCTTCAATGTGTCCTTTTTTTTAAAAATAATGTTGGTTTTATGCTTTAAACCAGAGATCTTTAAACATCGGGTCCCAGCACAGAGTTGCTACCAAGTTGCAAGAATGTTGGTGGAAAATGTCGAGATACACTGTAATATGTATTGTGCATTTTAAGTGTTAATTATAGGTTGTACTTTTTAGTTTTATAGTTTTTCAGATTCCTTTGTAAAATAAGTGTTTTGTTCTATGTTTGTTTGTTGTATGCAGTTGCTATGGAAATGAAATTTGGTAATTATATATAAAATATATAATATAATGTAAATAAGGCCCCTGATTTAGACAAAATAATAAAATAATACTTCCCACTATGGATATTTTTGTTGTCTGATGAGTGCTTGGATGTTCCTCCTTTGTGATTTACTTGCTTTTATTAGGAAACACAATTAACTCATAAGAGACTCCAATCTTCATCTGTCCAGTTTGTGTAAATCTGTGCCTATGATCGCATCAGTTCTCTGTTTTTAGCTAACGAGAATAGAACGTAATGTTTGTGCATCCTGAGATTCTTTTCTGCTCACCAAAGTTGTAAAGAGTGTTGATCAGAGTTACTATATTCCCAGCAGCTCAGATAATATGGCCTTTTTCCTCGAATCCCTTTCATCAACAAGGTCTTTCCACCCAGTTCTGTCTCTAACCCAATGTTTTTTTAGCACCATTCCAATTCAGCAGTTACTGAAAAACTTGAACCACCACACCCCACCATATACAGTATCTCACAAAAGTAAGTACACCCCTCACATTTCAGCAACCATTGTAGTATATTTTCTCAAGAGACAATACTACAGAAATGAACCCTGTATATATTTTAGAGTAGTTAATGTGCAGTTTGTACAGCAGTACATAGTTACTGTCATCTAAAAATAACTCAACATACAGCCGTTATTGTCAAAATAGCTGGCAACAAAAGTGAGTGCACCCTAAATATTTTGTGTGAGCACCATTGTTATCCAGCACAGCCTTAATCCTCCTGGGCATGGAATTCACCAGAGCTGCACAGGTTGTTGCTGGGATCCTCTTCCACATAATGACATCACGAAGCTGGTGGATGTTGGACACATGGTGCTTCTCCACCTTCCACTTGAGGATCCCCACAGGTGCTCAATAGGGTTTAGGTCTGGAGACATACTTGGCCACTTCACCACCTTCACCTTCCTCAGCAAGGCAGTTGTCATCTTAGCAGGTGTTTCGGGTCGTTATTATGTGAAAAAATTGCCGTTCGGCCCAGTTTCTAAAGGAAACGCATCATGTTCTGCTTTAGAATGTCACAGTACATGTTGGAATCCATGTTTTCCTCAATGAACCGCAGCTCCTCAGTACCAGCAGCACTCATGCAGCCCCAGACCATGATGCTACCACCACCATGCTTCTTCATTAACTTCTTTAATGGACCCTTGCGAGGTCTGTTTCAAGTGGAACCCCTCTTGGAAAACATCTGTATGACCCTGGCCATTGTACTGTATCTCAGTTTCAGGCTGTTACTGATCTTCTTATAGCCTCTGCATCTTTGTGGAGACCAACAATTCTAATTCTCAAATCTTCTCTTCTAAAATCCCAAATTTTAACTCCTAATAAAAGATACACAAATTTGTATGGTTCTGTCAAGCAGACAAAAACATGAACATGATGAATAGGATGTGTGGCTTTGCACGGTTACACTACTTACAGCTGTTATCACTGAGGGTGTACTCACTTTTTGTTGCCAGTTATTTTGCAATAATTACTGCATGTTTTTAGAGGACAGTAAATCTGTACTGCTATAAAAGCTGCACGTTGACTACTCTAAAATATATCTGTTTAATTTTTATAGTATTGTCCCTTTACTAAAATAGTTGCTGAAATGTGAGGGGTGTACTCACTTTTGTGAAATACGGTATTATTATTTATTGTTGTGTGCTGTAGCCACATGATCGGATTAATAGATAACTGCATGAATGTGTACAGTGTAAAGTGTACAGTTGTTCCTAATACATTGGACAGAAAGTATTTTAAAGATGAAGACATTTTTAGCCATGAAAAATGTATGGCTGAAGTGGGAAAATAAACAACAACCGTTTTCCGAGTTGCTCCAGTCCATTTTAAATGCGCTTTGGCCCAAAGCAGACGGCAGCGATTCTGGATCATGCTCACATATAGCTGCTTCTTTGCATTATAGCATTTTAACATGATCTCCATCACTGACAGATGGAGAAAACCAGCAACCTAAAAAATTAACTATGTGCCAGGTCTACTTCATATCAAGTGTTTGAAAATCTCTGACTGACTGAAATTTCTTCTGGGTGGATTCAAGATTTTTTAAAACATGATACATGCTTATTTACCAGATTCAGTGATCATGATGTTGTCATTATGACGATCACCAATCCCCAGGACGTAGGTTGCTACACAGTAGCCTCCACAGGAATACACAAAGCGCTCCACCGCCTGTTGATACTGGAGGGAGGGCAAAAAGCAATGACTTTTTATTACACACATTTGAATTATGCAAACATTAGCATGCAAACAAGAAATAAAAACAATACGGATTCAGTACGACTACTGGGTAATACTTGTTATTTCCTGTCAGCAGCGGAGTTTGATTTGACGCCTATTCTAAAATTAAAAGCTGCACTTCAGACAAAGTCCCTGTTGAACCAGGAAGTTCACCCATAGACATTTCCTTCCCCCTCAAATACAAACAATCATGACTTCCAGCAAAAATAACCTACCTTCTCCTCATTCAAACATTTGTCTCGAAGCCACTGGTTCAACACTTCATCCTTAAAAGCTCCAGTATTCCCCACAGTGCTTTGCTGGATGTTTGCAATGGTGGCAGCATCCTTCACTATCTCAATCATTCCTATGGCCAAGAATTCATGTGTCTCATCAATCATATGTTACTGAGGTAAACATTCATAGGAACATTTTACAAAATATTCATCTGCACAAACTTACCAATTTTATTTCCAGTGGAAATACAACCATAAGGCAATAAAGACAAATCCAGCGATTCTGTCTCCCATATAGACTCCATGATCAACAAAATCTGCATTTGGATAAAACAGAGATTTTTTATATATATATATTGTTTTTTTTTTTTTTTTTTTTTTTTTTCCCCCTGCTGCTGAGTTTTCTAAGGTTTTTTTGTTGAGGTTTGACAGCAAG
The DNA here is from genome assembly GCA_014706435.1 of Silurus glanis. Lineage (NCBI taxonomy): Eukaryota > Metazoa > Chordata > Actinopteri > Siluriformes > Siluridae > Silurus > Silurus glanis. Next base: position 353,921 of record JAAIIK010000156.1, read on the forward strand.
TATAGGATCCCAGAATACATTTTGTTGTCTATTTCTGAGTGGTAGCTTAGTGGTTAAGATGTTAGACTTCTGATCAGATGATCATGAATTTAAATCCCAACATTACCAAGCTCCCACTCCTGGACCCTTCGGCTGTTAATTAACAATGAAATGCTCAGTAGTATAAATGAGATAACTGTAAGTAACTCTGGAAACGGAAATTGTCACCTGTAGAATTAACATGTCCTGACGAAGGTCATCTCCGTCCTTGAAAATGATCCCAATGGTATCGCTGGACAGAGTGGTGGGGTCAGCTCGCTTAAACTGCAGCCACAAGGGTTTCTTTTTGGATGCCATTACTTTGCATTGCTCAATCTATAAACAGTAAGAGTTTCAATACCAGCTGTCTGACTGAACAAGTCTGAAACAAAACACTACAGTCTTATACTGTCTCTTTTTACTTTTATTGAATGTAGCAAAACGTGTCAAACAAGCATACAGAGTTACACAAGTAACAGAGAAAAGACAAAAACAGACATTTTGTAGTGCTTCGCTACATACCACCAGTGCTCCAGCTCGCAGGCTGGGATCATATGGTACTTTAAAGCTGTCAGGTAAACCCTGCATTTGCAGACATTCCAGTTTCTGGCGTAGCTGAAAAACAACTATAGGGAACCAATATTTTTAGATGCCAAGTCCTTCAGGGATTCTAGGTAATGAAATCAGTTTAAGAACACTCAGCATGGACACTCACCTTGTGCTGACACATCATATTTCTCAGCAGATATGGCTTTAACCTCACGGGTGACCTTCTGTAGTGCCTCGGTAATTTCCACCTGCTTCCTGAAGTCCTGCAGCATGGCATCTCCACAGCCTCGTAAGTAAGCCTCTAAAATAACGGCATACCTCTGTTGGTAGTGCATGGACTGAGCTATCTCACTCCGCAAAAACCAGAACAGGAAATGTCCAATTCGTTTGCTCTGTAAAGGAAACTGGGAGTAAGGAAAAATACTTCTATACAGTATTAACAAGATGAACAAAGATACGTTTGAACCTACCCTGAGAGCACGCTTGAGGAGGAACCTGGCAAGTGCACTGTCATGATAGGGTTCAAACTTCACAGCCTGGGGGAGATTTGTGATAAAGAACTCAAATGAACAAAGTAACATATTATTTGTTATTTGAATAAGAAATACACGACTGTTAGAATAATAAATAGGACAACTGGAGCAAGCAGTCACTCACTACTTTTATAGATGGACCTATTTGAATAGTCAACTAGGGGATTTTTTTTTCCTACTGTCAGTTTAAAAAAACGTAAAAATGCAAAACCAACTGGGCAATATTAAACTATCATAAAGACTTACTTGAACCAGCTGCAAAAGGTACCGAAGGACATCATCGTCACCGAGGGTCTCCAATTTCCTGACAGCCATAGTGCGGACATTTGCATCAGAAAAGTGGCAGTCCAATAGCTGCATAGCTAAACCCACATCCAGAGGGCTCCGGTCCCATGCGGTGCTTCTCTCTAGGAGTTGGTGTGTGATCGTGACGGCTTCCTGTTTTCCCCACTTTACTGAACCTAGAAACTTAGGGTAGGCTGCAGGATGGCGCACACACTCCAGCCTGAAATGCCAGAGCAGTTCCTTGTCCTCTGCACTGAGCGGATGCAGAGGGTCCGTAGTGACAATTTGATCAAACTGTTTGCGTAAATGGTTCGGCATCTCCCTTTTCCCTCGTTCCCCTTCTATTTCTGAGGCATCTCTCGACTCCCGGCTCTTAGGCAAAGCAACTGGGTAGCAATACTTGTCCAGTAGCACTGCAATCGCCATGGAACTGGTTTTGTCCGGATTGGTGGCAGATGTGAGTTTATCGGCATTTACGTTACTGTTATCCTCGCTCTTCTCAGGCATCTTCCACATGTGCAGGATGAACTCGCCCTGCCTAAGTAAAGACCGATGGTCCACCACCAGCAGGTTTACGTAGTAAAGAAGTTTCTCTCTCTTGTTTTTGCTGTCGTACGAAGCGCAGTCTTTGGAGGTCTGCGTTTGTGCTTTGCCACACGAAACCTGCAGATTCAGCCGAGCACCTTTGGGTAAATCTTTAATCTTGATGTTGAAATCAAGCCAGGTATTCCACAGCACCTCTTCCGTGAAAGGCTTCAAGGATGTTCTCTCCTGAGCGAGCAGCTGCTGCCCATGGAAAATACTGGCCTCCACAAAGACAATGAGTTCTGAATTACGAGGCAGCACTGGTATGTCAATCCCCAGGATTTTGACTCTGAACTTGCGATTGCAGTCCCAGAGCGAGACAGTGAACACCTTCTCATGGTCTTTCTCATTAATCGTCAATTGCTCATGAGTACCAGCCACACCAGTGCAGTCATCCACCTGTGACCAATCCTCCTTCGGGACCACATCTAGCTCAGGATCTGGAGGAGATTCAAGCACCAAATGGATCTCTTCTCCACTTTTGAGGCACTGTCTGATCCAGTGAAAATCTTTAATGGGATAGTTCCCAAAGAGATATTCTTCTCTTCCACAAACCCTCAGAACAAAATCGGACTCACTGACATCCTCAGGTATGCCGAGCAACGCCCTCTTGTTTGTAGCCTTAATAAAAAAACTCTGAAGAACCTGAAACGGTGTGTCGTCAATTGATACCTTTATTGTCTGACTTGAGGTGTCTTTGTGTATCACAACTAGGATGTGGTTGTTAGTGATCTTACTCAGCAGGTAATCAGGTAACTGTTTGGTGGTGATCCAGGGATCCATTGAGTAAAGTTTGGGATCGCGGTCAATCAGTTCGATTTTTCTGGTTGTAAGTAACTTCCTCCTCGTGAACTCCAGCTCATCGTCATGAACGTTGCTGACGTCCGTGACATCATACCCTATTAGATGACTTAGAAATTTCTGGTATTGGATGGATTCTTCAGAAGGCTGCGGCTTTAAAACCAGATAGATTTTTCCAACATCCTTTTTAAGTGCTTTCCAGTAGCGAATGCAGTCCAGGGTCTGAAACACCTGGTGCTTGTCATAGATCTCACACCAGCTGCCTTTCTTTTGGTAGAGCAGGATGCAGTGTTCTGGTGAGTATTTCTGGTAGAATTCGGGGCATATATTGGTTGTGACTGCCTTCAGCCACAGCTGGCCTTTTACCTGCCCTACCGTCCAGTTCCCGATCACATCCAACTGCAGAGTGTCGGGGTTTTTGGTCGTTTTGTTAGTCGTAGGAAGCACGAACTCCAATGTTAAATGATCCATTGCTGCTGACGAATTTGAAGTGAACGCTTTCATTTTCCTCCTCCTCCTCCGGGTTTCACCTCGAAAAACTACCGGTGATTCGTCATCACTTCCGTGCTGCTCCATAACCAATGCTGGAATCATATCCGAAAAAATAACATTCAGAATCAGAACCAGAATCAGGTTTAATGGCCAAATGTGTTGACACACATAAGGAATTCGGTTCCAGCTGTTAGTGACTCAAAGTACAGACATAAATAACACTATACATTCAGCTTGGACTACACAAGACAAAAATTCCTTAGAATTCCTAATAATATTCCTAATAATTCCTTCATCAGAGAAGTCCAGAGAACTCATTCATCATGTCGTTCTTGTACACTTAAAGGTCGGACGAGGTAAAAGTGGGTGGTTTTTTTTGTCATAAACGCTGACCGGGACTGAGTTGAGAGTTTCTGATCTTCTTCAGACACATGTGCTCAGTGTAACATTAACGGGACACAAACTAAACCCTGCAGATCCTGAAAATTCATAAAGACTCAGAACCTTCTCATAGAAGGGGGTCAACTTATTCATAGAGGAAGTCACAAAAACAGGAAGCAATACAATGTTTCTTCACAACAACCTACACACCAATTTCCTTTTATAGAAATGTCTTTATTTGAATTGATATTTATTCTAATGAAATGTGCGAATCTAAATAAGTAAACAAATAAGTAAATAAATAAATAAACAGCATGACTTGCTGTACCGTTACAATCTGATGCACATCCTCTCTCTGAGCTACAGGACACATGCGGAAGTTTATCTTCTTACACACTGAAAGAAAGGAGGAGACCAAAACCGCTTCTTCTTCTCCAGAACTCGGAGGCGCTTCAGATTAAAAAGTTCCAGAATGACGGAGCAAAAACTCACCATTCAGCAGAAACACGGCGGACAGACCGAGTCCCAGACATGGGTGCGAACAAGGGGGTCCGATCAGCGCCAGAAACACGGTCTGTCTCTTTCTGAAGTTTCCTCTCTGATCTGTCACACAAGTGGCACTTTCAGCATTTACCGCCCCCCCCCCCCCCACCCCGAACCGGGGTAGATGACGTCATCAGCGGCTCGTTGGCTACTGGGAAGTTTCCGAGCTGCACATTTTTGTTTCTCATTTGACACCCAAATGTTGTTTGTTTTTGTTGCTGCATTGATCATTTAATGACCTAAGTCTGATCGCTTTCTCCTCGAGTCTAATTTCATATTCCGCCATTTTGGTTCACACCGCTAATAACAGTAGTCCTTATTTACAGAATTAACAAAAGGAAAAATTATAGGATACATTTTTTTTCCATTTTCTTTCTTTTTCTCTTATATCATTTTTAATTATTTTATTTTTGTTGTTATTACTATCGTGCCTGTAATACTCATTTCCACTCTAAAATCCCCGACAATTTTGAATGGTCCTTTAGTGCCACCTAGTGGCTGATTGTGTTGCAACACCTTTGTTCCAAAAAAGAAGGTTGTTTAATTATATTCTTCTTCTTCTTCTTCTTCTTCTTCTTCTTCTTCTTCTTCTTCTCTTCCTCTTCTTCTTCTTCTTCTTCTTCTTCTCTCCCTCTTCTTCTTCTTCTTCTTTCGGCTGCTCCCATTAGGGGTCGCCAGAGTGGATCATCTGTCTCCATACCCCCCTGTCCTCTACATCTGCCTTTTTCAAACCAACTACCTGCATGTCTTCCCTCACCACATCCATAAACCTCCTCCTTGGTCTTCCTCTTTTCCTCCTTCCTGATGGCTCCATCCTCAGCATTCTCCTACTGATATACCCCATGTCCCTCCTCTGCACATGTCCAAACCATCTCAATCTCACCTCCCTCACCTTGTCTCCAAAACGTCCTACATGCGCTGTCCCTCTAATAAACTCATTTCTAATCCTGTCCATCCTCGTCACTCCCAACGAAAATCTCAACATCTTCAGCTCTGCTACCTCCTGCTCCACCTCCTGTCTTCTACTCAATGCCACTGTCTCTAAACCATACAACAGCTCAAGTTCAATTCAATTCATTTTTATTTGTATTGCGCTTTTAACAATGAACATTGTCTCAAAGCAGCTTTACACAGATAATGTGGTGATTAAAAGTGAATCTGTTCTTTATAAGTAAGTTTGTCCCTGATGAGCGAGCCGGTGGCGAGGTCTCACCACAGTCCTATAAACTGTAAAAAAAAACATTATACACTACAGTATAGCACCAGTTGGTGGAGGTTTGAAATGCGTGCAAAATAGAAACAGCAGCAATTAAGTACAGTAAGTGTGCAAAACAGCATATAAACAGTTATAGTATGGGTGGCGCTATAGACAAGGTTCATGTTCGGAACAGGTGCAAAATATTAACCAAAAAAAAAAGAACATTAATTTCTATTTTGTTTCAGGAATTTTGAATTTTCTGCAACATTCATATTTTCCATTTCATTTTCTTGGTTTGAGGCTTTTTGCTTGTTCAGTGAATTAAACCTTCTCATGCACATTTTTACTCATTACAACCTTGAAACAATCTTGTTGTAGTAGCAGATCATTTTGCTAACTTATGCATTCATGTCTAGAAAGAAGAAACATTACTCGCCAATAGAATTATGTCAGGAAATTGGTTTGGATCATTTAAAAATTTGGTTCATTGTTTAAAAGAGAAATTTATTCAATTAGACTACTACAGTAATATAATATAATATAATATAATATAATATAATATAATATAATATAATAGGAATAACATTTATGAAATGTATCACTCAGGATTTAGGTTAAAGTGGTAAATGCCCTGCTATTGCCTTCTAATCAGGGTTTTGTCTCCTTACTTGTGCTGTTGAGCAGCTTTTGACACCACTGATCACAATCTTCTCCTTGCTAGACTTGAGAACGTTGGAATAAAGGGAACAGCTCTCTTCTGGCTCAGGTCTTATTTGACTGATTGCTATTGACTGATTGACTGATTGCTGTTGATGTAAATGGTGAGTTCTCCACACTCTCTGAGGTCAAGTTTGGTGTTCAGCAAGGATCTGTCTTAGGCCCACTGCTTTTCTCTTTATATATGCTGCCTCTGGGTGAAATTATGTGTAAACATGCTATTAGCTTCCATTGCTATGCTGATGATATACAGTTTGCAGTATGTTTCAGCAAAGCCAGATGAAAGAGATCAGCCACCCCTGGCCCCCCCTTTAGACATGCCCCTGAATCTTTATTCCTTTATACCCCTTTTCTCTCTCTCTCTCTCTCTCTCTCTCTCTCTCTCTCTCTCTCTCTCT
>JAAIIK010000156.1:378757-389031 GCA_014706435.1 Silurus glanis
TCTATCTATCTATCTATCTATCTATCTATCTATCTATCTATCTATCTGTCTGTCTGTCTGTCTGTCTGTCTGTCTGTCTGAACTACACCTCTCTGCCCCTGAACTTGCTTTTTTAAATTTATTTTATTATTATTTTTTTTTTGCTTTTTTATTGGGATTCATTCCAATATCCATTCAGAATATCCTATGATTTTGGCTAGAAGTATACCACCTGTGTCCGCTGTTGATCTTGGCTAAGATGTTGGACTTCTGCTCAGAAGGTCAGGAGTTTGGATCCCACCACCACTAAGCTGCCACTGCTGGGCTCTTGAGCAAGGCCCTTCACCCTCCACTGCTCAGTTGTACAGAATGAATGAGATCATTGTAAGTTGCTTGGGATAAGAGCATTTTCCTTCACCAGTCCACTGTGCTTCTTCTGCTTTACCTTCTCAAGCCTTGTCTTGTTGTCCAGAAAGCCACTGTGACCACATCACTGTGATTGAATGTAACTGAAACCATTCTGTAATGGTTTTCATGGTTTCTAATGGCTGTGTAAACCATTAGACTTTCTTTGATTATTTCTATTTTTTTTTAAGCGCTCTCCTCTCTCTCTCTCTCTCTCTCTCTCTCTCTCTCTCTCTCTCTCTCTCTCTGTGTGTGTGTGTGTGTGTGTGTGTGTGTGTGTGTGTGTGTGTGTGTTCTCTTCAACACAACGGGTTTGAGCAGGAATTTATGGAATTCTTTATTTCCAGTTCACATGTTTAATCTTTATCGCCTCTGGACTTGATTTCTTTCAAATGACCTACATTCAGAAACACACCCAGAGCTGAGTCTGAGTTAAATCGGATCAGACTGAACTGAGATGATCAGAACGCACTTTTTTGTTGAGAATGTTTATTTTTTTTGTAGGAGTCCACTGCGCATGCGTGAAGTTTAACCAAAAAATGCGCGTGTAGCAGTTTAACCAAAAATGGTCTTAAAAAGCAAACAAACCAACAAACCATCGTTCATTAGTTTGAGTATCTGAGTTTAATGTGATTAGTCTCAGATTGAGTCTCCAGGAGGAGGAGGAAGAGGAGGAAGAGGAGGAAGAGGAGGAGGAGCAGCAGCATCGTTAGGGAGGAAAAACCACGTCACTGTCAAACAGTGAAATCTGCGCTGGAGAGAAAGTTTTCATACTTTCTTGCCTTGTGTCCTGGAGGTTTTATACAACGATGCAGACGGGATTTCGCTTGAACCCGAGCCCTGTTAAGGAGCCTCTGGGCTTCATCAAGCTGGTGGAGTGGGTAAGTTCCTGGGCGCACTGGTGCTGCTGATCCTCCTCTTCTCACTGCACAATATCTGCTGGAGAGAAGAACTCCAAGAACTAATCCAGCTGTAATGCGATTTTCTGCTTCAAAACTTCCCTTTCGATTAAAAGCACATTACTTTGCATGTGCTTTTATGCACCAGGGTTTATGGAGACGTTGCTGTGATCATTCATAACGCATTTATCTCGTGTACAGGATTCAATAGAAATCAATAGATTTGTATTCACATTAACACTGAGCTTTTCCAGTTATCCTGTAGCTTCTAGCCATCTTGCTCAGCACGAAGTGCTTTTACACGCTTCACACACACATTACTCAGACCAGAGATTCTTTTTTTAACTCGAGACTTTTGTTAGAAAAAATGTAAGTTACAAAAAAGCAATTTCGGTTTACTTGTGGTCATATGACACCATGAAACTAAACAAAAAAAGGTGACATAATGAATCACACAGTTAATGAGTCAGCACACAGCTGGCACAAAGGAGCAGAACATCTGGCAAAAGCCTGCTCTGTGTGCACAACCTTGTGATTCAGCAAACCGGATCTAAAACTGTAAACCAAATGTGTGTGTAATATGTCATATAATTCTTCACGGACAACTGGACGTACTCATGTTTCGTCTGTGATAAAGTGAACGCAGGTGGGATTGTGGATTTGTTTTCATAGTTTATGCACTTATAGAAGCTGCCTTTCACTCTTGTGTTGACAATTGTAATGTTTTTTATTTAAGTGCATATCACTGAACACCTTAACAATCATGGAGCTGTAATGAATGGACTTCTGTACCACCCAATTGAGGATGGATTCCCTTTTGAGTCTGGTTCTTCTCGAGGTTTCTTCCTCACTACCGTCACCACTGGCTTCCTCATTAGGGATAAACTTGCAATTATAAGGAACAAACTTATTAACACTGAACTTTTATACAACTTTATATCTGCTTTATTTATGTAAGGCTGCTTTTAGACAATGAACATTCATTAAGTGCTCGACAAATAAAAATGAATTGAATTCAGTGTAAATATCGCTCATATTACGTTCATATCAGTTATGTTCTCTACCTGTCTCTCCTTCAGAACCTTCTGAACTTCATCCTTGCACCACATCTCACATCTCCATTAATGCTCCCAAACTGTGGAAAGGTCTACTCTGTTTTCTCCGTCACTGCAGAGACTATTGTACGTTTGTCACATGTTCTATGTGGGTGTTGGATAAACTGATCGAATAAACAAACCTTAATCGCTAAGCTAGCTATAGAGTTGTACAGTGGTACCTCAGAATACGAATTTAATTCGTTCTGGAACACGATTCGCACTCTGAAATATACCGATACGAATTTCCCCATAAAGAATAATGTAAAGTGAGATAATTCGTTCCAAACGACCCCAAATAATAATATAAAAATACAAAAATAAAACTAATATGCACTAATATTATTTAGTATTGAGCAGGTAATAATGTGCATTAACATCTAAGAGAGGAAAACATTATCTTTACTTTACCTTTGAGAAGAGTGAATGCCGGCACGATGCAGATGACCTTCGGAGGAGAAGGAAAGACAATAATTGTTTGGAAGGAGACGAAACTCCTTCCACTATGATATCGGGCAGACTGTCACCCGAATCACTGTTCTCACTTATTTTTCTCTTTTTCTCTCACTATGAATTAAAGATGCTAACTGAGGGTTGAGAGGCGTGGGAGAGCGTAGGAGGTGGTACGGAGGAACTTTCGTCCCTTTGAATTTTAGCCCACGAGATTCGCATGATTCATATTCTGAATTTTTATGAATTTCGATTCGTATTCTGAATTTTTATGAATTTCGATTCGTATTCTGAATTATACTTATTCGGATGCATTCGTATTCAGAGCTACCACTGTATTCTAGCGAGGAGTGGTTTCCAAGTGATGAAAATTCCATCTAGAAGTCTTTCTTCACATATCCCAGCAATGTTAGGAAGCTGGGGTCAGAGTGCAGGGCCAGCCATGATACAGCACCCCTCCACACAGAAAAATCAAGATATGATATTTTTCAATAGCATGTTTTGTGTGCAGAACATCAGTGAAATGCTATGGAAAAATATCAAAACATGTTTTAAACCATAGCAGGACACAAAGGCACATTTCTATCACTAGTAAATGTTCTTTTAGAGGTACGAACAAGATGGTAGAAAAATGTTCCAATGTTTAGAGGTACATTGCTGTACTTTGCTGGGGTACAGCTGGCGCAACAAAGCATTTGTACTATTTTAGGTTCATTCCTGTATCCAGATTTTTCAGTGTATGGAGCACTGAGGTGTAAGTGCCTTGCTCAGGGTCCCCAAGAGTAACAGATTGGCAATATCAGTCCTTGAGCACTGACCTTACAATCAGTAACTCAAGCCTTAAACACTGAGCTACCACCTCTCCTTACTAGGGGACAGAATCACTGATATCTCAAGGGAGAGATAGGGAGCGAGAGAGAGAGAGAGAGAGAGAGAGAGAGAGAGCGAGAGAGAGAGAGAGAGAGAGAGAGAGGGATTTTTCAGAGAGAAAATTTCAGAATATTATGTATTGACGTAATGACACAAAGCAATGCACATTGTGTACAATCAGGGACTCTGACTATACTAACTATAACAGCAGACTTAGAAAGACATAAGGACAACCTAGGACATAAAGTGGCCAGTTACTGAGTAAATGTGTGAGGGTGGGCCCGGTGGGGTGCTGATGCTGACAGCATCCAAACATCACATTTCACCAAAACACTCTATAACTGTAAACCCATTAGGTCTCCTCCTTTACATTAAATATAAATATTCAGTAACTGTTCAGTAATTGTGGAGATCCCAGAAAAAGCTCAGCCCCCTGCTGTAGTTTTCACTATTCTAGGCACCAACAAATAGCGTGTACCTTTTGATCAGAGTAGATGTGGCAGATGTTTATAGGCCAAAAGTATATCATTTAAATGTGCTTTATATCTTGATAGTAGTATTTTATAATCAATGTACAATTTAATTAGGAGCAAGTGCAGTGTGGATTATCATCAGGCTTAACGTCTGCATGTCCTAGTAAATGCATAAACAAGCTTAAATTAGTCCCAAATACTGCAGCGAAAGACCCTACTAGAACTAAAAGATATAGCCACATCACCCCAAAACTAGTTTATCAAACTTCTTAGATGAAAAACGACAGTCCTAGTGATGTTGTTTGTTATCTATGAGCTTCAAGTGACAGACAAGGTCTTTCACTGCTGCACATGATGAAACAAAAACCCATTCAGAGATACTCTGTAATCAGAAAGCTGCATGTGGTCCTAGTAAAAATACTTTCATCTTGTGCACAGCAGCCTACAATGTTTTATAATACTGCTATGAGACACTAGTTTACATATTGTATGATTTAAATACATATATAATGAAAATGCTGATGATGCAGAATCAGACTCGGAAAAAAAAAACTGCGACGGAAACAGTGCGGGAAATTGGCACAGGTGTAAATGGTCTGTTTTTTTTTTTATTTTTTACTAAAACATCCTGCAGATTATGAAAAAGTAAATAAAATGGAATAAAAATAAATAATGTTTGAAAAAATGTTTTTATTCTGTCTGTGTGGCCCAGTATTAAACGATTCACTGCTTGGTACTGGTCCGCAGCCTGGTGGTCGGGTACCCCTGATTTATCTATACTTATGTAGACCTATGTACTGTACAACTGTATTTTATTTCAGTGTGTTTGAGTTTTATAGCGGTATAGAGGTTAATCAAAACCCATTTGAAACCCATTTGACAGCCATATCTTGTCAATCAACTGTGCTTGACAGCTTTTATGATGATTTATCTTGATCTTAGGCATTCATTTTCTGACTCATTTTGCTCTGATTGTTTTTATAACTAGTTTGCAGCTCTGTTTGCCTTTGCATGCTGCGGGGGTTACAGCGGAAGGAATGTGATCTCCGTGTTTTGTGGGAATGAAAAAAACGAGACCCTTAATGCTACTTTCTCGTACCCATTCAGGTAGGTTTTAATGATGCGTAATGCATGGGTGTGTATAATTAAAACCAATTCCCATTAGTACAACGGGAAACTGTAATGTCATGATAAATGTATTTTTTCATAACATAATAACGTTTCACATTTATCAAGCGCACAAATTGTTCATACTGAATAGAGGTCAACTGATTTTTCAATTATACCGATTGCTAGGTTGGATCTTACTTGCCGATAACCGATTAATCAACGGATAGATTTGGAAATGAATACTGGGAAAAAAAAAACAAAACAAAACATAAAACTCCATGTAAAATAGTACTGCACTTTATTACAAGTTAAGAAATAAAAAAACAAGACTGAATCATGAACATGTGCTAAATAAAATAAATGTGAATATATAAATTAATATTAATAACTTTTGAGAAAAATCAAAGACACATTTAAACTGAAAATAAAAAGTAACACAAAAACAGTTACATTCAAAACGAATAAAAAAAGGCACTTCACATAAACAGCACATGGTGTCTGTTAGAGGCCTCTAGAGGCCGCTCTCGTACTGTATAACGCAACCTGGAAAAACTATTGTTATTTATTTTTGGATGGAATTCCTGCAATCAACAATCGATAGTTAATTGCTGGAACTGCAGTTGACCTCTAATACTGAGACCGTTTCTGTTCACTACTAGTGATCATTATGGTTCGCAACAGATTCGTAGAGAAATCTAAAGGTGTTGCCATCTATTTCTGTTTTGTTCTATATTCAGGTTAAACCAAGTGATGTTGGTTAAAGACAATGCCACGGTGTGTAACCGCACCATGTCTGAAACACATCTGATGGGTGATTCTTCATCCTCTGTGGAATTTTTCGTGGCCGTGGCCGTCCTGGCGTTCCTCTACTGCATGCTGGCTTTGTTGGTTTACGTGGGCTACATGCACGTGTACCGGGACTCTGACTTTGGCCCGGTGTTTGTGAGTAAAAGTTGATACTTTGATAGCTTGACTTTGATTTGTAATTTTCCATGATTTCCGTTATGATATGCTAATATATGTGTTGTACTTATGCATCTATTCAAAGTGCACTTCAAAGAGGAAAATGGGAAATAGGATTGCATTTTATCTGCGTCTCTTTGATTTGTAGGATTTTTTGGTGACCGCAGTGTTTGCTTTTCTGTGGCTGCTGTGCTCCACAGCCTGGGCACAAGGGCTGCAGAAAGTCAAGTACGCCACAGGCACTGAAGGCGTCAGCAGCAGTCTGTTGTGCAGACATCAGAATGCTACATGTGAGGTCACTGAATTTTCCAGCATGCGCACGCTGGATATTTCAGTAGTAAGCACACGGGCCATTTCTCCTTCTGTATACTTTATTACAAATGACCTTTTCCTCAATGATATTTGCAGCATGATTCTCATGATTTTTTGCTTTCTGTAGGTGTTTGGCTTCCTGAACCTAATAATCTGGAGTGGTAATGCTTGGTTTGTTTACAAGGAGACGTGCTGGCGTACGCAGAACCGCAGATCTCAGCAGGAGGCAGAGCGTGGACGGGGCCCAGGCCCAATCTAGAGACATCTCTCAGGCAAGCACATGACCGTATCAACCCACAAACTCCATGGACTCGATTGTTTTCTGAAGTAATTTAGGAATCTGTGTTATTTGTCTAAGCATTTTCTTTACTTCTCATACTCAAAATATGTAGTCAACATAGACAAGTTTTTTTTTACCTGCATTTGTACCTGTTTTTTCTATTCTAGCATACATTTAACTTCCTACATTTGTCATTATTTTGTCAGTATTATGTTTAAATGCATTTTTACAAGGCAGTCATTGGTAACTGCGACAGTGTGCTTTTTTTTTTTTTTAAACAGCTATCATTAATGCATGAATCTGATTTCTTCGAGCAGAATATGTTCCTGGAAGAACGTTCATTTTTACTCATCTATTCGCCTTTAATCTATGACTCCTGACAAAAACTTTTATTTTTTTGCCTATTACTTATACTGTAACATTGACCAGCCGATTTGATTGGCTGTAGTCCACTATTTAAGCATGTTTAAGCTCTTTTCAGAGCAGCTGAGAAGCACGAGCATCACTGATGATATCAGCTCCAACATCAATAAAGTGATGTTGCTTTAGGAAAATGTTTTACTTAAAGAAATCACCTTATATTTAGCTTTGCGTATTGTTTTTTTTTTTACTTATACGTGTCTGTTTATGACTTTCAATACATATTTTTGCAGCAATATCTTTTATATTTAATGAATAAAAGTGAGATTGAATCAGACTCTAATGGTTCGGTTGATTTGTTTTATCTAATGGTGTTATACTGAGGGTGAAAGCTCATTCCGTCCCTCAGGAAATGTGGGCAAATGTGAGTATAAAACACCTTTTGTTTGTCGTTTTTACCCTGTGACCACCAATTGGCATTCATCTTGGGAACAAACAAAACATTGCTGTTGAAGAGAAAGCGCTGATAATCCAGCAGGAAAGTTTAAGCGTTATTTCGAGTGCTGACCTTATTTGCAGCAGCAGATTGATGAAGTTGATAATCTGATAATCTTTTCCTAAAATTGTGTTTAGAAAATGATGGACCATGTGCATATTTGTAAATCCTCCATTTATTTAATATATATATATATATACGCACACACACACACACACACACACACACACACACACACACACACACACGCACACTGTGTAAAAGTTTTAGGCAGGTCTGAAAAAAATTTTGTTAATGAAAATTAAAAGTTAAGAAGTGTTAATAATTTATTTAACTAACATTTAAATGAACAAAAAGAAATAAATAAAACAATGGAAAGCAGCAAGACAACGACCCCAAACATACAGCCAATGGATTATCTTCAGCGTACTGAAGAACGAGTCCTGGAAGTAATAGTTTGTGCCCCCACAGAGTCCTGAGTTTGTTTGGGATTACATTAGGAGACAGAAGGATCCTCAGATGATTAGTTCTCCAAGATGTTTGAACGACCTTCCTGACGATTTCGCTCAAAAACTGTGTAAGTGCAGGCAAAAGATTGTCACAGCAAATATTGTGAATTCGATTTCTATTGTGTTCATGTACTTTCCATTTTTATTGATTGATCCAAATAAACTATTAACACATATTTGTGAAATCACACATACATACACACATCGCTGATTACCTCAATCAACATCTAGTATAAACAATACCCTTTATTTAAGAACCACAAGTATGTGGACACCTGACCATGTTACTCATTTTTGCAGCCAGAAGTTCATTCCACAGGTGTTCAGTGGGGTTGTGGAAGTGGCAGAGTTGAAGATTTTCATTGTGAATAATGAGGATGGACAGAATTAGAAATACGTTTATATGAGGGATCTCACAGGTAGAACGCTTTGATGACAAGGTGAGGAAGGTGTGATTGAGATGGTTTGGGACATGGGGACATGGGGTATATCGGAAAAAGGAAAAAAGGAAGGCCAAGGAGGAGGTTGATGGATGTGGTGAGGGAAGACATGGAGGTGGTGGATTCGAGGTAGAGGCAGATGTAGAGGACGGGGTGGGACGGAGGAAGAAGACTCAAGTTTTTCCACTCCAATCTTCACATCATGTCTTCATGGAGCTCAGGACAGGAGCATTGTCATGCCTGGGCCTCTTAGACATTTTATACACTTGTGTGCTTCTGACTTGGTGGTAGCAGTTTAAGGGAGAACCATGTGTGTGATAGTCACAAACTATTTCTACATGCAGCTGAGTATTCATTCATTTAGAAAAATTGCTTTTGAATATAAATGTACTTTGGAATGATGTTTGTAACTCGTTTAAGCGGGTGAGTAAGGTTTTCTGTCTGGAGGAAGACTATGTGAGATCGTGCAGCCGAGCAGAGCCGAACAGAGCCGAGGATGACGTCAGGCGTTTCGCCACTCGTGTTCGGCTGAGCTGCTGAGGAGGAGGAGGAGGAGGAGGAGAGGGGGGTCGAGCAACAAGAAGGAAGAGCAATGGCGACGCTGGTTCGCCAACTGCAATGTCTGGATCCGTTCATAAGTAAATCGTGTCCTGTCTTCATGACCGCGGTAGACTTCTCCACCTCCTCGGACAGTAGGTTCTCGCCACCTCTGATGTATGTTTTGCGCTCGTTATCGATCTGATATTGTTTTATTTGCGCCGAGATTGCGCCCGTTGTCTGCGTGTCCTCCGCTCGCACACGCACACACACACACACACACACACACGTCTCAGCGAGCGCGATGATCGGGACTTTCTCACACACACGCACACACACACACACACACACACACACACGCACACACCCCTGACAGGACTGCTGCAGGCGGGCGCCATGTCGCGTTCACGCACTCCTGCGCTACTTCCCCCCCCATGCCGATGTTTGTTTGAGTGACACACACCACTGCGAGTGTGTCCAAGTTTGGCCCGCGTGCGTGCCGTGCAGAGTCGCTTCGCCTGACAGAGACAGCCACCTAGCTACCGTCAACCGAAGTTGCGCGTGTCACGGTTTTTTTCCCTGTCGTTAAACATAAACAGAAAAATACTATTTTTTTTTCTTTACGACATTTTTCCAAAGCCGCCAGTAAGAGAACTGTGTTGTCATGGCAATAGGCGTTTTTTAAAAACTGACTCCGAGCGCGCGTGCGATACTCTGGAGCTACGAAGTTCACAGTTCGGCTTTCTTTCAGGGGAAAGTAGATAAAACACGCGCGAAAAAAGACCCCCCATGACACCATTGGGAACAGTAGTGATTAGTGATTGTACCCTGGGAACAGTAGTGATTAGTGATAGGGAGCTACCAGCACCTAGGGAGGTGGTAGCTCAGTGGTAGAGGCATTGGACTTTGGATCGAAAGGTCACAGGTTCAAATCCCACCAACACCGAGCTGCCACTGCTGGGCCCTTGAGCAAGGCCCTTAACCCTCTACTGCACAGTTGTAAGTCTGCCAAATACCGTAAATATCAGTAAATATCAATATCAGTGATGCGGTATTGGGAACAGTAGTGATTAGTGATAAGTCATTGGGAACAGTAG
>JAAIIK010000156.1:408296-423158 GCA_014706435.1 Silurus glanis
TGTGTTATATGTAAATGAGATGTGTATGAAGGTAAATTAGGGTGTGTTGTATGTAAATGAGATGTGTGATAGTAAATTAGCTGGAAAACAGGCAGCTGCCTTTCAGAACCAGGTGTACGCTTCATCTCTCACTTTTGTCACTTTCTTCCAGGTAGAGTCTATGATCCGAATAAGCACTGTGGGGTGATCGATCCAGAGAGCAGGAGACCTTGCACTCGATCTCTCACCTGCAAGGTTGGTTTCACACAAAGTTTTTTTTTTTTTTTTTTTGATTCGTTCGTCTCAGTGCTCATAAGATCAGAGACGTGTGGCTGGTTAAAGTTACTGTTGTGTATGCAGACCCACTCTCTGACTCATCGTCGTACAGTCCCGGGTCGGAAGAAGGACTTTGATATTCTTCTTGCTGAGCATAAAGGCCGGGCTAAGGAGAAAGACGCAGGGCAGAAGAGGGATACCACGAGTGCTCCGACAACCCAAACACTCAGTCCTCCTTCCAGCACTTTTTCTTCCAACTGTCACAGTGGCAAGACCACGCCTACCCTCAAGCTGCGGCTGACCAACACACACATGCAGAGGTACATCATCATGATGACCTGCAGCATTGTACTCACTGTACAGGTGTAGTGGTTACAATGGGAGCAGTTAATAGGACTTAACACTCTGGTGTTCACCTAAAGGTGTTCAGTGGGGTTGAGGAGGTCAGGGCTCCTTTAGTTCCTCCACTCCACTATTAACACATCATGTTTTTATGGAGCTTGCTTTGTGTACAGGCAGTCAGCTTGCCACATCAAACCATCTCCTTCCAGTTCTCCTTTTTTACTTGTTCTG
Source organism: Silurus glanis (assembly GCA_014706435.1). NCBI lineage: Eukaryota > Metazoa > Chordata > Actinopteri > Siluriformes > Siluridae > Silurus > Silurus glanis. The sequence goes on from JAAIIK010000156.1 coordinate 409,125, forward strand.
TTTTTATTTATTATTTGTTCATTTATTTATGTCTTTGTTTGTTTTCTATCTCCTCTGCACACAGAGGCTCTTTTGGTGGTGGTGGTGGTGGTGCAGTGGTGCTCAGTTCCACGACTCTTCCTGCCCCTGATCAGATCGCCGGCTGCCAGAGATACGGCGCGGATGTCCACGAATCCAGCGACGAGGCCGAGGAACCGGAGAAAACTTCATGCCATTACTCATTGTTTCATCCACAACCCATTAGTGTGAGAACATCAGTAGATCCGTGGTTCATTCTTTTTATTAAGAAATTATATTAAAATGAGAGTTGCAATAGTTTCTCTCCTATTTGATTTCATAATATTATAATAAATCAATTAATTGAATAAATACATAAATATGAAACGTGATTCTGTAATCTGCTAAATTAAGGCAGGTTTATTTTCTAGTTTTCTAGTTCATTGAAACATTTATAGTAAAATAGAGAACAGCTTCCCAATATATAACCAATATTACCAGCTACATCACTGACCACAAATGACACACGAAGCACATTTTAAGGTTTTTCTAATTTTAAAAGTGAAATTAAAATATATCCTCTACATTTAATTTTTATTAAATTAAAAAGAAAACTAAAATGTTATGTTCTGTGTCAATGGCATTGCCCCACACTATATTTGTTATATCTATAGATGGAGGCAAATGATCATAAAACCAACCTGAAGCATTTTATTGCTATTAATAATGGAGAAATTTTAATAAAAAAAAAAATAAAAAAAAGCTTATTATTAATAATAGTAATAATAATAATGCACCAGAAATTGCTAGTAAAGCAGGAAGTATAAACGTCATGTTATAATACATTTACAGAAAGATACAGGTAGGTCCATAAGTATTTGGACAGCGCCGCTTTTTGGGCCGCTGCCTCTGTGCCCCACCACAAAGGCTTTGAAATGAATGTGATTGCAATGTAGACTTTCATCTTTAATTCAGTAGGGATTAGAAATTACAGCTCTTTATTGCCAGCTCCTCCGTTTCCACAGAGTTTTCTGGTTTTTCTTAACAAATTGTTCTGATTTTGATCACCTTTTTCTCAACCCCAAACTCTGCTGCCATTTCACAGACATATTCAGATAACCTTATTTGAATTCAGCTTTTATAGGTGGAAACTTGACTCTCCTGGAGGTCACGAGTTCATTTCTATAGCGCTTTTCACAATGCGTAAGAATTATAGAACAAAAACATTTTATTTAAGTGAATTATGTGTTACTATAAGTAAATTGGGGAGTGGTGTCTCCAGCGGTTAAGGCGCTGGGTTGCCGATCGGAAGGTCGGGGGTTCAAGCCCCGGTATCGCCAAGCTGCCACTCTTGGGCCCTTGAGCAAGGCCCTTAACCCTCTATGCTCCGGGGGTCCCTTACGAGGGAAATATCAAGGTCCGTGACGTTGGAGTGACGTGGGGCCGCCTTCCCGTGGGCTCACCACCTGCAGGAGGGACCGTAAGGGACGGTGCTGTGAGGATTGGGCAGCAGTCGAAGGCGGGGGCCTGCTTAGACTGCTGCCCCCGCGACCCGATTTACGGATAAGCGGGAGAAAATGAAATGAATGAATGAATATAAGTAAATTATGCCTCAGTCATGGTTTAGAACGGCATCTAGGGGTCTTAGATCTAAACTTGCATTTAAATTAACGTATAATTTCCGAGCACAAACTGGGGAAAAACCAGAGAACGCTTAATTCCTACACGTGAGTTCAGCAAGTGCCATCCGAGCAACATGGCTGCTTACAGTGTGAACAGTGAATACAGCAGCACATCTTAGCTTCAAACTAGTTATACTGTACATTTTAGATTTTACGTTTACAGCGTTTAGCTGACGCTCTTCTCCAGGACGACGGACAAAAGTGCTTTGAGTCTCCACCAAGGAATAAATCAACAAAATTACCAACAAAACAAACAGAGAAAAAAAGTTTTTCAGGATACTGCATATACAAGTATCATAATTTAATCAACACACAGACCTGTAAGTCACTGACTAGACATTTGAGGAGGTAAATACACATCACTCGTGACACTTTAGTGGTTCGTTTGTTTGCTAGTTCAAGATATTCATGGGGCATCCATATTATTCCCCCACCATTTTCCCCACTTTTGTTCAGTGTTGTACAGATTGCAAAAGAAATAAACTTGAACCTAGGAATAATGTTTCTCCTTCTCTTTCCTGGTCAGTGGTGTGCGTTTAGCAGCCGGTTGATGGGTCACGGCCACTACGTGTTCGACAGACACTGGGACAGGATAAGGTTTGCGCTGCACTGCATGGTGGAGAAGCATGTCAATGCCCAGATGTGGAGGTAAGAGGAGTTGAAAATGCTGTGTGTTGCATTGGTTGGGCACCGATTTCTCATGTAAACTAACACAGGAGTGGCGAGATTTGTTGGAAGAGAAGCTAAGTGGAGACGGAGGTTGACTTTTACCGAAAGCTGGATCGACTTGCTGATAACTGAAAAATCAACCGATAGCTTTTAAAATAGATACTGGATAATAAACAAACCTAATGCTCCATGTAAAATAAGATATTTAAATAATAATAATAGTTTATTCCAAAAAAAAATTATTTCAATGCTTTGGCCTTTGTAAAGACATTTAAAGATGGCTATTTTAAGCATGATTGTTTGGATTTAGGTGAAATGGTGACGCTTCACAACAGGGGGCGACAAACAATTTTCTGTGCGGGTCACATCATTTTCTTTTATTTAATGTGGTTCAGCCTATAACAGAAAATGACATGACTACCAATATTATTGTGGAGATTTTATCATGATTTTAAATGAATTTATTTTGCCTCCTAATGCTAATTAGTTTATTATTTTGTTATGCACCGTACAGACAAATGAGCGTAACTTTTCAAGAGATTTATCAGCTATTAAAAGAGCATTCTTACTATCACAGTGAATTTTTTTTCATATCTGTTGTTATTGAAATCAAAACATTTATTTTTTATGTACATACATTTATATGCATGTGCATATGGTTGGTGTGTGAATCTAAGAAATAATTAGTCATTAGTCATGTTCATAACTAGAGGTCGACCGATGGATTTTACCGATATTAATAGCCAGTTTGGATCGTACTCGCCGATAATCGATTAATCAACCGATAGTTTTTAAAATGGATACTGGATAAAAAAAAAAAAAACAAACATAACACTCCATGTGAAATAGTACTGCGCTTTAATAAAATAAAAATAAAAAAAAGATAAATTATTACCGTATTTTCCGGACTATAAGCCGCTACTTTTTCCCCACGCTTTGAACCCCGCGGCTTAAACAATGAAGCGGCTAATTTGTGGATTTTTCCTGGGTTTTTCCTGGTTTCACAAGCTTCATGCCGCCAAAAAACTGAGCCCCATAACATTTAGACCAATGAAATTGCCGAACAGGTTCAGTTGAACCAATGAAACTCTTTATATGAAATCAGATGCGCTCCCACTGAACCGGGCCGCACCACATCATAAATATGGATGAGGTTCCTCTGATGTTTGACCTGCCGCTCACTCGGACTGTCAACAGGAAATGCGAGTCATTCGTCACGCTGAAAACAACCGGGCATGAAAAAACTCGCTTCACCTGTGTTCTGAGCTGCACGGCATCGGGAGAAAAGCTTCACCGATGGTGATTTTTAAACGCACGACGATGCCAAAAGATAAACTACTGTTTAGATACAAGCCGTGTAACAGACACTGTCTTTCGTTAAAGCCTGTGTAAAGTTCATTAGTTTCAGTGTAGACACCTGCGGCTTATAGACAGGTGCGGCTTATTTATGTTCAAAATAAAAATCTTTGTCATTCAGTGGGTGCGGCTTATATTTGGGTGCGCTTAATAGTCCGGAAATTACGGTAGTTTACTGAATCATGAAAATTTGCTAGTGGAAATAAATATGAATATATCCATTAATAAATATAATTATATAATTTTTATATATATATATGCTTGCATGTAAAAACAAACAGCACGTGGCATCAGTGATTCACGTCTAGAGGCTACTCTCTTACTGTATAATGACAGCAGACCTTCTCACACGCTTCAGCGCAGACGCAACCCGGAAAAACTATCAGTATGGATCTTTGCCGATAGTTGCTTCAACTATCGGTGCCGATTAATCAGCAAAACCGATCGTTCGGTCGACCTTTAGTACAAATAAGCTTTGTGTTGGTGTGAGTTTGTTCTTTACACAGATGATGCTCTGTTCAGTGCCGGCATGGTTCCTGCCTCAGTCTGATGATGTCACATGTTATGTGTGGTAGGAAAGTCCCTCTAGCGGAAGACAGCGTTCCTTGCATGTCCGATCCATCATCTCTGACTATGCCGCTACTGCCGAGCTCCACTCCATCCATCGACTCCATTTCCTCTGTGTCCTGCTCCGCCTCGGTCTCCCAGAACGGCAGAATCTTCTGCTTCCAAGAATCCAAACTGCAGCTGAATAAAACAGCCAAGTCGTTAAAAACCTCTGCAGACAGAGTGCTGTTGAAGAAGCTCAAGCCACCTGCAGTTGCTGAGAAAAAGACTGAGAGTGGGTACCATCCTTCCTGCCATGCACACATTAGCAACGGCACAGCAGCCCTGAGCGTGAGGTCCAAACCAAGCCAGCCAGGAGGAAGTCAAGTCCTGAGCAACACGGACAGATACACCAGCATCGAGTTAAACCTGCCCCCGGCACCAAAGGGCAAACACGGAGCGGTTCTGTCCCAACGGCTGCCGCCATGCGGATCCACGAAGGGGCACAAACGCAAAACCTCGGGCTGCGATCGAGTGGGCAAAGTGACCAAAACAACGGTGCACAACGAAATCTTCCAGAAGAGCAGCACTGCTTTACTGTCGTCGGCAGCTGAGGCGTCCCATAGCGCCCTCTCCAGACTGGTGAGCATTGAGATTTAGTGGTACGGACGTTATCATCGTATTAGACTGTAACTTTTGATTTTCATACACTGTTTTGTGTTTGTATAATGACAGTAAGGTGTGTGTGTGTATGTCTGTTAAGGTTGTGCTGCCATATACAACAAAAATCTAGCGCTTAAATTCACGTACAAAATAAAGACATTCGTACCAGATCAGAGGTAAATTCTCAACGGGCAAATCGATTTTCAGCAGTTCGGACGCTATTTCTGTCAGTAATCTGAATGAGAGCTGTGTATTAGTGTGATGTTAAAGTAATAGTAAAAAAAAAGTAGCGTGAAGAAGCATGGTGGTGGGAGCTCTTATTATGCTATATGGCATACTATGGTTTCACTTCAGCTGGGACTGGGGTTCTGCTCAGGATAGTCATTGTTAGCCAACAAAACACCAATCTGTTTTGAGGTTTTGAAACCTGCAGGAGTGCAAGAATAAAATCGACGACCCAAAGGGCGAAATGCAAGAACACAAAAGAACAGCTTCAGAAGTTTTTTTTTTTCCGAAGTTTTGAAGTCCAGATCTAAATCCTACTGAAATTTTGTGAAATGAAGGAACGGTGACCGAAGCCCCCTGGAGGATATTTGGGACAAAATCAGGAAAGTTGGAAAATTGCTGTATATTACAAGCAATAAATGAGTTACGGGGAGACAAACTTATGTAACAAGCTTATTGTAAACAGGTTATTTTTTCCTAAAACCTTTATATTTGCCTTTTCTTGGATTCCGCTAGTTGTTTTATCACCATTCACATTTTGGTGGCATTTTTTACATCAGGGGTGTGTATTTGTCATATATATATACACACACACACACACTCTCCATGTGTGTTTTGCAGTCCAAGGTGAATCAGTGACGCTGGCTGAGGTGGAACACGTAAAGCAGCTTTTGCAGCAGCGACCTTCGACCCTTCCTCGGTTACACACGGCGATGATTTTTGACCCGCCTTGACCTGCATGCAGCTCTGCGACCCCACCTGGCCCCTGTGGAGCCCATTGCACTGTGCGTGTGTGTGTGTGTGTGTGTGTGTTTGTTTGCGCACACACCCGGACTGACAAATCCAAGCCTGCTACAGCTTCAACTGTCTCGTTATTTAGGTACTGCGACTTGTAATGGATCAGCGGGGACACGCTGACGGTATTCTGGTCAGCTGTTACATAAACCTGCACGTGCGATGACGTCACGGATGTTTCCGGCTCTCCGGCGAGGTTTACAGTGGAAGCGTGTCAGTGCTGCGAGAGCGGGGAAGGCTCTTCAAACCTGACCGGATCTAAAGTGCACTTAGCGTCCTATCATGCCTGAACTGCACAGCAGGCTGCAGAGAAACAAACAAACAAACAAAACAAAGCATTTCACCAAGGGAATATTTTCTAGATGCTTTTTGGCAAGCTGTATTTTTCTAAAGTGGGTGAATTCAGGTTTTCAACGATCAGGACTCGGAAAGCAAACTAGCTTAGTGTTACATTTTGTATTATAATTTATCCCACAGATTTACACGGATCCCACCGCGACACCCCCCCCCCCCCCAAGATTTACACGGCGCAAAGGTTTATTTGTACGTCGTTCTAAAAAGTCAAAGTATTGATCTAATAACCTTATTGTTGGAAATATCAGTGCATATGTTTTCTTTTTTTAAATAATATTTATTGTTTGTGTCTATCAGAGCTTAGGAATCTAGAAGTTTCTGTCTTCACTGATCTTCAAAATGGTTTATAAAGAAAAGAAATCCACCACGTCTTCTTTCTCACGATCTAGCCGAGTTCTTGAGACACTCAGGTTCACACAATCAGAAGGAGGAAACGGCTTTAGAAAAAAAAAACGATCGTTGCAAGTTCCACACACCTTTTTAGAATGCGAGTGAGCGAGTGAGTGTGTGGAATGCCAATCTGCGTTTTCTATTTCAGAAAGGAATTTAATTCGTTCGCTCTTTCACCAGGTCTGTGTAGTACGTATTTAATTATTATTGGTATTATTATTATTATTGTACGATTTCGATTCGAACCTGTACAGGTTGTAGCGTTGTTACGATGTTATGATCGAGATGAACCGTGAAGCTTTGGCTCGCGAGAGCATCAACTTTTTTTCCTCACAGAGATGTTCTTTGTGACATAATTGATCTAGTGAAGACAGAACTCTGACCAGTTGTAAAGATCCCCTTATTTTGCACTTTGGACTATGAACAGAAATGTAATAATGTTTGTATTTATAAAGATATAATGAGGCATATAATGAGGAATAGGCAACGATATCTGTATAGTTTTGTCCGTGACAGCTGTGTGAGAACATGTAACATTTAAGGACATAACTGTGTGATTCCCGATGCCATAACCCAGTCCCGCGCCTGCCCTGTTATGTGTCGTTATTACCGCATTGCCTTTTGCTGATATGCAAAAATTTGGCTGTAGGTCAACCGCCAGAGCTAAAAAACCTAAAACCCTGAACCCCCGAAGAGCTCTTCACCGTCCAGGTGATCGTGATTTTACCTTCCAGGCGATGGTGTTCAGTGCTTCCACAGAGTACTCAGGAGATGGTTTGGTAACGTGCAAGCGAACGAAATTCCACACATCACACAATATCGTGTAGGTCTTCTTTCACAGCGTTGGGTGGAAAAAACTGTGAGGTGAATTAAAAAAAAAAAAGGCCAGAAAAACATTCGGTTTATGCATTTAGGGTCCGGTTTATAAGGTGTTACGAAGACCACTGCAGCCACTGCTACAGGAATGTGAGAACAATCATCACAATCATTTACATTCGATTACATGGGGAGGTGGAGATTAGCAGTTAAGGCGTTGGACTTTGGATCGGAAGGTCAGGAGTTTAAAACCACACCAGGCTGCCACTCCTGGGCCCCTGAGCAAGGCCCTCAACCCCATAGCTGCCCAGATGTATGAATGAGATGAGTGTAAGTCGCTCTGGATAACGGCGTCTCCCAAAGTGCCATAAATGTAAATGACATTCCATTAAAATCATTAGATCGAAAATCCGAAGCGATTCATGATCTGACGATGTGTCTGATTTTTCATTTTGATGCTACTCAATCCTGAAGACACTGGAGGTTTTTTCCAACTAGCATTTTTTTTTATTCATGAAATCTCAGAACCACAATGATCTCAATTATCAACGACATTCAATGAGCTGCTGTAAATAACTCACATTTCCAGCAAAGCATTTTGTTCCCCATCATCATCACCATCATCATCATCATCATCATCATCATCATCACCATCACCATCATCTTGATTGTGTAGGCTTTACATTTCGTTTTTTCCCAGACCACCTCGCCATACACTACTTCATTTACTCCATGTACAATGCATTGTACACTCCTACTCCTCTCCAACAGCAGTGCAAGCAGTGGTCTCCACATACAGTGGTGTGAAAAAGTGTGTGCCCCTTCCTGATTTCTTAGTTTTTTGCATGTTTGCATGCACACTAATGTTTCAGATCATCAAACTAATTTAAATATTAGTACAAGATAAACTCAAGTGAACGCGACATGCAGTTTTTAAATGAAGGTTTTTATTATTGAATGGAAAAAAAATCCAAAACTACATGGCCCGTTGTGAAAAAGTGTTTGCCCCACTGTTAAAACTGTGGTTTATCACACCTGAGTTAAATTTTTCTCACCACACCCAGGCCTGATTACTGCCACACCTGTTCACAATCAAGAAATCTCTTAAATAAGACCTGCCTGACCAAAAGATCCTCAAAAGCTAGACATCATGCTGAGATCCAAAGAAACAAATGAAAAAGAAAGTAATTGAGAGCAGTCTTGAAAAGGTTATAAAGCCATTTCCAAAGCTTTGGGACTTCAGTGAAGTACAGTGAGAGCCAGTACTCACAAATGGCGAAAACATGGAACAGTGGAGAACCTTCTCAGGAGTGGCAAGAGCACAGTGACGACTCATCCACGAGATCACAAAAGACCCCACAACAACATCCAAAGAACTGCAGGCCTCACTTGCCTCAGTTAAGGTCAGTGTTCATGACTCCAGAACATGACACCAGAAGAAAGAGACCTGGCAAAAATGGTCTGCATGGCAGAGTTCCAAGACGAAAACCGCTGCTGAGCAAAAAGAACACAAAGGCTCGTCTCAGTTTTGCCAAAAAATATCTTGATCCCCAAGACTTTTGGGAAAATACTCTGTGGACTGACGAGACAAAAGTTGAACTTTTTGGAAGGTGTGTGTCCCATTATGTCTGGCTTAAAAATTAACACCGCATTTCAGAAAAAGAACATCATACCAACAGTAAAATATGGTGGTGGTAGTGTGATGGTCTGGGGCTGTTTTGCTGCTTCAGGACCTGGAAGAATTTCTGTGATAAATGGAACCATGAATTCTGCTGTTTACCAAAAAATCCTGAAGGAGAATGTCCGGCCATCTGTTCCTGACCTCAAGCTGAAGTGAACTTTTGTTCAGCAGCAGGACAATGATCCAGAACACACCAGCAAGTCCACCTCTGACTGGCTGAAGAAAAACAAAATGAAGACTTTGAAATGGCCTAGTCAAAGTCCTGACCTGAATCCTATTGAGATGCTGTGGCATGACCTTAAAAAGGCGGTTCATGCTCGAAAACCCTCCAATGTGGCTGAATTACAACAATTTTGCATAAACGAGTGACCAAAATTCCTCCACAGCGCAGTAACAGACTCACTGCAAGTTATCACAAACGCTTGTTGCTGCTAAGGGTGGCCCAACCAGTCATTAGGTTTAGGAGGCAAACACTTTCTCACACAGGGCCATGTAGTTTTGGATTTAAAAAACTGCTTGTTGTGTTCCCTTGTTCTTTTACTAACATTTAAAATAAAAATTAAAGTGTGACAAACATGCAACAAAAGAAGAAATCAGGAACTTTTTCACACCACAGTACATACACAGACTAATGATTTGGAGAGAATTAGTGTGTAAACAAAATCGGCCGTGCGTCACATCAACGGGCCAGAAAAAGCTATTCGGATTCATTTGAGACACACTGTTCCACCAAATATGTCACTGATGTATAGATTTTCCTGGTTTAAAGGGCAAAATACTAAAAACATGTTCATTGATTGTGGGTTGTTTTTTTTTTTTTTTGTTTGTTTTTTTTGTTTTTTTTATAAAGGCTATAAAACATCATGCTTTCTTTCCACTTTTACTGAAATCAAGCTGTTTTTTTTTTTTTTTTTTAAGCTCAGTGTCATGCAGTGTGTGCTGCTGCTTCCGAAAGGGCAGAGTTTCTTCCTTAGATTTCTTTTTGGTTACTTTGAATAATAGAAAATGCCCTTTTCCTAGTTTTTTGTTTTCTCGTTATCACAACTTAACCAAAGTCGTTTTCTCGTGATCGTGACATAATTTTCCTATGATCTCGACTTAATTTTATCGCCATAACAAACGTCGGAATGTTTCTAGTGATCTTGACGATACAAAATGTCTTTTCCAGTGATCGGTATTTAATTTTACTGTGTGTTCGGCATAAGAGCACGTTCCAGAGGCAACATCATGGATGGTCTTATTTGCTTTTACTTTGATCAGGGACTCAAACTAAAATAGCTCTGTGTCTGTCAGTGATCGACAACTAACACACAAGTGTCCGACACTTGAGAAGGAGGCTTTCGGGTTTGCAACCTTATTGTAGAAGACAATATAGTGACCCTGAACGTGAAGTCAGCGTTCATTGCCAGCTAACTTGAGACGGACCGGGACGTCTGCTTCCAAAGTCGTGATCACGAGGAAACAAGAAAGAAATTAAATTATGCATGGCACCTTAGGACGTCTGTAGAATACTGTAACCTGCAGTTGTGTCCCCCCCCCCCCCCCCCCACACACACACACACACACCGTGATGAAGCTGTTGAGAACCGGAGCCCTGACGTGCCACTTACATCTACTGATAAGTCCATATACTCTTGTACACACTTGTGCATATGACTACGTTGCTTATTTTGTTGAATGTCAATAGCAAAAAAAAAAAAAGCATCATTGTGTCATTCGCCGTTTCTCGCCCTGTCGGCCTGCACGTTCTCTACTCTGAAATAGACGTGTACTTTCAGTTTTGACAATGTTTTCTTTTTTTTTTTTTTTCATTTTAAAAGTTCCATAAATAGATATACATTTTTGTATGATTCTACTTTATTGTCGTTATTTTATTGACTGAGTAGTGCTGTGTGGAAGATCTGCATGAAAGCCTGCAGCAAGTGGTTAAGTGAGATTCGTGAGGTTTGCTTTTTTTTTTCTTTCAATGAGAAAACCTTTAACCTTTTGCTCTTAATGGGAATTTCCCAGCAGCCTCTTTACTGATCTCACCTCTAACAAAGTACACAAAGTTTCCAGAGAAACAGGATGTTGCTACACACTGGTGCAGTAGATAGCATATATTGCCTTTCTTCTTCAGGGTTCCTGGGGTTTCCTTCTTAGCAAGGGTTACTGTCTGGTGTAAACAAGTGCTTTGGATCCCTGGAATATTCCCGTTTCAAGGTCAGAGTTCCTGGGATAGATTTCTGACCAAGGGCAAACCTGACCAGGATAAAGCTCCTGCTGAAAGTGAGTCAGAGCGAGAGGATATAATATTATGGCATGCACAAGAAGCAGTTTATTGCCATTGAGATGGTGTTTAACTGTGATTAACTGTGTTCTTTGCAAAACTTTTTGGATCTTCATCTCCTCCACACTGCCTTTGGAAGTGCTAAGAAAACAAATAATACCTTCATGGTCCACTATAATAGAAATACTTATACACCTGCTCATTTATGCAGGCATTTAATCAGCGAATCACGTGGCAGCAGCAGAAGACATGGTTGACATCAAATGAGAATGGTCACACAAGTCTGAACTGATCGGAGGTTTAATGAAACTTAATCACTCTTTTACAGCTGCAGTGAGCAGAAAAGCATCTCAGATTGCACAACAAAGATGAAGGTAGATGGGCCACATCAGGTGTGTGGGTATAGACTCATTACTGGTGGCAGGTAAAGACTAGGAAAAGACCTGGTGAATTGTTCAGAATCTGGAATTCTGATATGTTCTAATATGAATGTGTTGTTTAATTTTGATCGCTTTACTTCAAAAACATGGGCAACTTCTGGAGACGGCTTTCTGCAAATTTTCACACAAATCAGTTCAATTCAATTTTATTTGTAGAGCACTTTTAACATCGTTCCAAAGCAGATTTACGGAAATAGATTATTAATATACATTTTTATTTGAAAGATAAGTACCTATAAGTTTAACCCTAATAAGCGAGCCAGTGGTGACAGCGGCAAGGACAAACTCCCTGAGATGGTATGAGGAAGAAACCTTGAGGGGAACAAGATTCAAAATAAACCCATCGTCATCTGGGTCGCACCGAATGTCCATTCATAATAGTTTTATCATTGTTGAGGTGAACAGCTGTTGAATGCACTTAAATGCAAAATGGTTCATGGTAACTGTTTATATTAATTACAGTCCAAACATATTATTGGTTCATGAATTTGACCCTCCACAGTAACCTTATGGATGTTTAGGCTCTTCATGGGGAACCATCCTCAAGAATTGAACAGAACTCCATCCAGAGGTATGGAATCAGGATGAATCAGTCAGGTACAGGAAGAAGAAAGGGACCTGATGGACAGAGGGAAACCTGGATTAATAGGTATCCTTATTGTTCCATAATAGTTAAAGATGCTGTTTGGTGTGATCAGGGTTTAAGTATGGACTCCTCCAAGACTAGCTATGGCAGCATAACTAAAAAAAGAAAGCCAGAAGATAACACAGATATGAGGGAGCTCTAGGATATAAGATGGCCGACCACACCACCATCAACAAACTTGAGTAAGAGTGGGGGGACATTAAAATTCTTTATAACCATGATATGTGATCCCTCCAGACCTGCACCCTATTGACAAAAGGTTTGACTAAACAAATATGTTTTTAATCCAGACTTAAGCACTGAGCTGAGACTGTGTCTCAGTCCTGAACTCTAATTAGAAGGCTGTGGGGGAAATCTCTGCCCCCTGTTGTAATTCCAAATTCCACTCCCGTGGTACTTTGCTAACAAGTTCGCCTCTCACGCTGGCAACACTGGTCCTGATGTGTTTTGGAGGTGGTAGCTCAGTGGTTAAGGCTCTGGGTTACTGTTCAGAAGGTCAGGGTTTAAGCCCCAATATTGCTAGGCTGCTACCCTTGGGCCCCTGTGCAAGGCTCTGAACCTGTATCAAGCTGTATCATGGCTTACCCTGTACTCTGACCTCAGCTTCCCATTGCTGGTATATGCGAAGAAAGAACCTCACTGTGCTGTAATGTACATTTGACAAAAGAAAAAGACAAACCTTTTTTTTCTAATTCATACTACTCAAGGTACCAATAAAGAGCCTGCACTTTTTGATCAAATTAGGCATTGCAGATCATAATAGACCAAAATTGTGCCAAGGTACTGTGACTATTCAGCGCTTTATACGTCAGTAGTCGTGTTTTATAATAAATGTTCCAATCAATTTGTTTAGGAGCCAATTTACAGAAGACTAACAGGCCAAAACACACTGTTTTAGCATAACAATGCACCTTTACACAGAAAGCACCATTAAAAACATGATGTGTCAGTTTGAGTGGAAGAACTTGAGTATTCTTCACAAAATCCTGACAAAATATCTGACGCGTGAATCTCACAATTCATGTGAGATGCAAACGAGGGTCCAAGATGTAGCTGTATTGTTGATTAGCAGGTGACTAAGTACAAGTAGGAACAGGAGGTATGATGAACATAGAGTCAGGACACCAACCAGTACATATCCATTAATTCCACTTATTCTTGACACCTCAGAGAAGAGAGATGGCAGAGTCTGGCAGGCTGAAAGATTTTTCTTTTTAAGCTCCATGTAATATGAATTGAATAAATCTGATATTTTGGACAAGTCTATTAATTAAACTTTACATTCATGAAAGGAGCATTGTTCACTTACACAATGTGGTATGAAGATGAATGAATAAAAGATAAAGCTGGTTAAGTGTCCTGAGCTGTCACCTGAATGCTCTTGAGGCTTTCTGACTGTCCTGTACACATGCTGTGAAGAGTAAAAGCAGCCAGGAAGATCTACACACTGCTGTACATATCACACAGCCAGCAAGATCTACACACTGCTGTACACATCACACAGC
>JAAIIK010000156.1:434532-459773 GCA_014706435.1 Silurus glanis
TGTCGGTTTTTCTCTCTCTCTCTCTCTCTCTCTCTCTCTCTCTCTCTGTTAGTTTTTGTCTCTATCCATGTTTAAGTGTCTGTCTCTGTCTATGTTTTAGTGTTTGTCTCTATCTGTGTCTGTGGCTTACAGTCTTTTGGCATCTCATGGCTTCAGTCTGTGTCTGTCTCTCTCTCACAGTCTCAGTCTGTGTCTTTATCTTATTTTTTTGTCTCTTTCATCATTCTCAGTGTCCCTGCATTGTAAACCTTCTGCCTTTTAGTCTTAGTATCTCAGCCACAGTCTCTCAGGATGTCTCAGTGTCTCTTTCTCTCGTTCTTTCAGTGTTTCTCAGCCTCGATATCTTTTTGTCTCTCAGTCATATTTTTTCAGAGTCCCAGCCTTAGTGTCTCTCGGTCTCCTTTTTGTCTCTTTGTCTCAGCCACTCAGTCTTTACCTTTTTTTCAGCCCAGTATTTCCTTCCTCATGAGCTCCATCTCTAGTCTTTTTCGGTGTGTCCATGTGATTGATGACATCATGGCATGTGGGAACTGTTTATTAAATAGTTATGATGTAGTTGCACACTGTGACCCAGGAATATGTTTATGAACTTCTGAGTTCAAATGTATTTCTGAAAGCAGTATTTTAGAGGAAGACTAGCTGATAAAATACTGTTCTGAAATGCACATCCTCACCCTGTGATTGCTCCATTTGCATGTAAGAGTCGAGTAGCCTGCATTTATCAGCTCACTTCTGAAACTTTGCACATTGACATGTGCAGTTCAAGGCTTCAGCTTTTCACTTGGTTGTGAGTCGAGACCAGTGGTTTTACAATCATGCAATCAAACTGACATGCACCAGTCCAGTGCGAGAACAACTCCGTCACCCGTTACATCAGAATATACAAATGAAGGACTGTTTTAGGCAGAGTGTAGTCTTAAATTACAGGGTGAGGCTGTGCATTTCAGAACATTTGTGAATGAAAATTGAGTTTTGGATTTTGTGCATATATACTGTAATTTCCGGACTATAAAGCACACCCTTATATTAGCCGTACCCACTGAATTTGCCAAAGATTTTTATTTTGAACATAAATAAGCCGCACCTGTCTATAAGCCGCAGGTGTCTACACTGAAACTAATGAACTTTACACAGGCTTTACCGAAAGACACTAAATGCAATATGTTGCGCTTCTATTAGGAGCATAGCGGTATATTGGGAATAGCATGTCACTGCATTCTTCCGGTATTACTGCGTGTGTGGAGACCGAGGAATATGTCCTTATTATTAAGTTTCTTTGATTAACCCGTAACACTGTTGCCAAGAAAAATAAAAAAAGCACGAGTTTTGGAAAGCTGTCTGTGCTTATATGATTTCTGTTGCAACTGGAGTTTTAGTGAGCTCTCCCTTCACCCAGACTCAACACGTTACATCGGCTTGTATCTAAACAGTAGCCGACCAAGAAAGTCATTGTTCACTGTCTTCCTCCTTCCTTTCACAACTACAGTGGTACCTTGACCTACGAGTGCATTAATGTACGAGTTTTCCGAGGTACGAGCGGTCACTCGGTCGATTTTTTTGCTTTGTTACGCGAGCAAAAAATTTAGGTACGAGCTCGAGACGCCGCTGCTAGATGGCAAAGCGAAGCCAGAAAGCGAAGATTGTGACGAAAATTAAGATAAGCGAAGAAGAAAAAGTTAAAATTTTAAAGTTTAGGGATACGTAGTGTACAGGAGTAAAAGTAAAAAACGAGTTTTCCCTCCGCCTCCGCTTATCGCCCCAATTTAAATTGGAAATAGAAATGTATTTTCCAATTTAATAACATGAAGCATAAAAACGGGGCGTCATTTTGAGGGTTGGAATGGATTAATGCCATTTTAAGTATTTTCAATATGGAAAACTGATTTGATGTGCGAGCAAATTGAGATACGAGCTCGTCCACGGAACGAATTAAACTCGTAGGTCAAGGTACCACTGTATTTCTCTCGGGAGTTTATCTTTTGTCATCGTCGTGCGCCACCGTTTTTTCCGTTTTTTTTTCGTTTCCGTTCGGAAATTTCATTAGTCTAATGTTATGTTGCTCAGTTTTTTGGCTTGGAGTTTGTGAAACCGGGAAAAACCCAGGAAAAATCCATAAATACGCCGCTTCGTTGTTTAAGCCGCGGGGTTCAAAACGTGGGAAAAAAGTAGCGGCTTATAGTCCGAAAAATACGGTAATTATCAGTAGATGCGCTATCTACAGTTATCTTGTATACTATAAGATAACTGTGGCAACGTTTTGCGAGTGGAGGGTGGAGCCGGACAAAACAAGTGATAAGACTACACTGTACGGTACAACACCATAGTGCCTGGCCATCACCCTCTGATTCTATCTGTTGGGACGGGCCTTCACTCTCTGTTCTGATCCGATCTTTCCCTATCCACCACAAGGTATGCCAATTCAATGGCTTTTGTTCATGTGAGGAGGTGACGTCTCTGGTCCCTGGACGTTTCCGGTTAGCTAACGCACACATTCAAAACATTTGGCGGCTTAGACACCTTTTATACGCAGTGACAGTTTATTAATTATTGCGATTACAAATGTCACAATTAACACTAGGACCATGTTGTTCATGCTCTCACAGACCAGGAACTAATTTGCTGTCTGATAGTGTTTGAACTTCTGAAAAGCAAAACACAACGTGATGCTTGGATTACAGCAGTGAAGTCTGGGTTCTGACTGGCAACTCGAGGACAACTAATCTAATCTAAAACCAACTAATCTAATCTAATCTAAAGACAACAGTTTCAACCAACATTCAAAAATAAATTAGAATTCAATATCTTCTTCTTTTTCTTTCGGCTGCTCCCATTAGGGGTCGCCACAGCGGATCATCCGTCTCCATACCACCCTGTCCTCTACATCTGCCTCTTTTACACCAACTACCTGCATGTCTTCTCTCACCACATCCATGAACCTCCTCCTTGGTCTTCCTCTTTTCCTCCTACCTGGTGGCTCCATCCTCAGCATTCTCCTACCAATATAACTCATGTCCCTCCTCTGCACATGTCCAAACCATCTCAATCTCGCCTCCCTCACCTTGTCACCAAAACATCCAACATGCGCTGTCCCTCTAATAAACTCATTTTTAATCTTGTCCATCCTCGTCACTCCCAACGAAAACCTTAACATCTTCAGCTCTGCTACCTCCAGCTCCGCCTCCTGCCTTTTACTCAATGCCACTATCTCTAAACCATACAACATCGCAGGTCTCACCACAGTCCTATAAACTTTTCCTTTCATGCTTGCAGATACTCTACTATCACACATCACTCCTGTCACTCTTCTCCACCCACTCCACCCTGCCTGCACTCTTTTCTTTACTTCTCTAACACACTCTCCATTACTTTGCACTGTTGACCCCAGGTACCTGAACTCATCCACCTTCTCCACCTCTTCTCCCTGCAACCGCACCACTCCACTGCCCTCCCTCTCAATCACACACATGTACTCTGTCTTACTCCTACTGACTTTCATTCCCCTTCTCTCCAGCGCATATCTCCACCTCTCCAGGCTCTTCTCAACCTGCTCACTACTCTCACCACAAATCACAATATCATCCGCAAACATCATAGTCCAGGGAGACTCCTGTCTGACCTCGTCCGTCAACCTGTCCATCACCACTGCAAACAGGAAAGGGCTCAGGGCCGATCCTTGATGCAGTCCAACCTTCACCTCGAACCAGTCTGTCGTTCCTACTGCACACTTCACTGCTGTCACACTGTCCTCATACATGTCCTGCACCACCCTCACATACTTCTCTGACACACCTGACTTCCTCATACAATACCACAACTCATCTCTTGGCACTCTGTCGTACGCTTTCTCTAAATCCAAAAATACACAATGCAGCTCCTTCTGTCCTTCTCTATACTTCTCCATCAATGTTCTCAGAGCAAATAATGCGTCTGTGGTGCTCTTCCTCGGCATGAAACCATACTGTTGCTCACAGATGGTCACCTCTTCTCTCAGCCTGGCTTCCACTACTCTTTCCCATAACTTCATGGTGTGACTGATCAACTTAATTCCCCTGTAGTTACTGCAGGTCTGCACATCTCCCTTATGCTTAAAGATCGGTACCAGCACAATCCTTCTCCATTCCTCAGGCATCCTCTCACCTTCCAGAATCTTGTTAAACAATCTGGTTAAAAACTCCACTGCCATCTCTCCTAAACATCTCCATGCTTCTACCGGTATGTCATCTGGTCCAACCGACTTTCCACTCTTCATCCTCTTAATCGCTGCTTTCACTTCCTCCTTACTAATCCTATCCACTTCCTGCTTTACCAACTCCACATCATCCAACCTTCTCTCTCTCTCATTTTCTTCGTTCATCAGCTGCTCAAAATACTCCCTCCACCTTCTCAACACACTCTCCTCACTAGTCAACACATTTCCATCTCCATCCTTTATTGCTCTAACTTGCAACACATCCTTCCCAGCTCGATCTCTCTGCCTGGCCAATCGGTACAAATCCTTTTCTCCTTCCTTAGTGTTCAACCTCTCATACAGCTCCTCATATGCCTTTTCCTTGGCTTTCGCCACATCCCTCTTTACCTTCTGCCGCATCTCCTTGTACTCCTGCCTACTTTTCTCATCACCCTGTCGATCCCACTTCTGTTTTGTTAACCTCTTTCCCCTTATGCTCTCCTGCACTTCCTCATTCCACCACCACGTCTCTTTCTCTTCCTTTCTATTTCCAGATGTCACACCAAGTACCTTTCTAGCTGCCTCCCTCATCACTCCTGCAGTAGTTTCCCAATCATCCAGCACCTCTCCACCACCACCGAGCCTCTGTCTGACCTCTTCCCTGAACCTCACACTACACTCTTCCTCCTTCAGTTTCCACCATCTTATTCTTCTTTCAGTCCTCACTCTCCTCCTCTTCTTCTTCGCCTCCAAAACCATCCTACAGACCACCATCCGATGCTGTCTAGCTACACTGTCCCCTGCCAACACCTTACAGTCTCCAATCTCTTTCAGGTTGCACCTCCTACATAGAACATAGTCCACCTGTGTGCACCTTCCTCCACTCTTATAGGTCACCCTATGATCCTCCTTCTTCTTAAAATACGTATTCACCACTGCAATTTCCATCCTTTTAGCAAAATCTACCACCATCTGCCCTTCCACATTTCTCTCCTTTAGGCCATACCTACCCATAACCTCCTCATCACCTCTGTTCCCTTCACCTACATGCCCATTAAAGTCTGCCCCAATCACCAATCGTTCACTTCTAGGTACACCATCTACCACTTCATCTAATTCATTCCAGAATCTTTCCTTCTCCTCCATCTCACAGCCGACTTGTGGAGCATAGGCACTGATAACATTTATCATCCCTTCAACTTCCACCTTCATGTTCATCACCCTATCAGAAACTCTCTTCACCTCCACTACACTCTTACTGTACTCTTCCTTCAGGATCACCCCTACACCATTTCTCTTTCCATCCACACCATGATAGAACAGTTTAAACACCTCCAATGTTCCTGGCCTTACTCCCTTTCCACTTGGTCTCCTGAACACACAATATATCTACCCTTCTCCTCTCCATCATATCAGCTATCTCTCTCCCTTTACCAGTCATAGTACCAACATTTAAAGTACCAACCCGAACCTCCACTCTCCTACACTGCTCCTTTCCCTGTCGCCTCTGTAGACGTCTTCCTTCTCCTCCTTCTCCTCCTTCGGCCAACAGTAGCCCAATTTCCACCGGTACCCTGTCGGCTAACGATACCTGTGGCGGTCGTTGTTAACCCGGGCCTCGACCGATCCGGTATGAAATTCTTAATCGTGACCCGCATATTTGATTTGGCACATGTTTTACGCTGGATGCCCTTCCTAACACAACCCTCCCCATTTATCCGGGCTTGGGACCGGCACTAAGAGTGCACTGGCTTGTGCCTCCCTAATGGCTGGGTTAAATTAGAATTCAATATAAATTGGTTAAATAAAAGACTCGTTACCCAGCATTCAATTGCATGGCTACACACCACCTAATCTGACCAGAGACATTTCAGAACCTATAGAATAATTGTGTAACACGTTATGATCGGAACACACTTGATTTGTGCAGCACGTGGTGTTGGATACAGAGGTCATAGAAGGACATGCATTATATATTTTTTCTTTCTTGTTATCTCGTGACCAAGACTTAATTTTCTCGTAATCTCCACATAACAGACAGCGGTTAAACGTGATCAGTACGTGTTTTTGTGTGTATTCGGCGTGAGAGCATGTTCTACATGCAGCATCTTGGATAATAACCGTTTGTGGCCGCGGGGTCGCGCACGAGCGCCGGCGCGGGCACGTGGGGGAAAAAGTCGCGACCACGAGAAAACACATGTTATGTCAAGATCGTGAGAATATTAAGTCGTGATCGCGAGAAAACAAGAAAGAAAGAAAAAAAAGTATAATGCATCGCCTCTTAGGACTTCCGGAGTTACGCGCTATAGATCCACTCTTATTACAGCGCGCGCGGTCATGCGCTCGTGGCTTTGTTCTGCTGATCAGTAAACAAGCAGCTCACACACACACACACACACACACACACACACACACACACACGGACATTTTAACGTGTAGTAATACGATAAGACCAAAGTCAGTAAACACTTGAATATAAAGCGAACTTTTCACAGTTTGAGGTTGGTCTTTTATAAACTCTCTTATTGCATTACAGTTTTCTGTAGGAGAAAAAGGTTCTGACCTTCTGACCTCATGTGCTTGTGTGTACACGAGATTTCACCTACAATTGATTCGGATTTTGTTAGTGAAGTGATTTATTATTGTTATTATTATTATTATTATTATTATAGACATAAAGACTCACGCGACTGCACTGCGCTCTGATAACCTGACCGGTTACTATAGAAACCACCCAAAATGAGGGGGTTTAACAGTGTGACGCACAAACTCTCAAACACAAACTAAACATCATCCACGGTGTAGGACCACATTTACCCACCTTTCCGCTGAATTAACTGTCGGCATCCAAACTCCGATCTAAAACCCGACACTAATAACACGTGTGGATGCGGTAGTTGAGGTAAACGGGGTCCGTCTGTCCGTCCGTCCGTCTGTCTGTCCGTCCGTCTGTCTCACACAAGTGAGTAGACCCCCCTTTAAGTAAATGTATTATTGTATCCTCTCAAAGGACAATTCTAAAATGAAACGTGTATATATTTTAGAGTAGTTAATGTGCAGTTTGTACAGATTTACTGTCCTCTGAAAATAACTCTACATCCAGTACTGTCAATGGTTGTCAAAATGTAATTAATAACAGGCCGAAATGTGATGCATCCGTTTAAATACATTATAAATATCTATCTATCTATCTATCTATCTATCTATCTATCTATCTATCTATCAAATGAAGCTGGTTTTTGTCTCCATCTAGTGTTTATTTTCTGCAAGGAGTCTAAAGAACTCATTTGGGCCTTTCTATAGATTGTCCGTGATGTTCACACCATGCTCCTTACACACTTCTGATTAGGGCTGAACGATTAATTACATTTGCAATAATATCGCGATTTGAACAAACAAGATTTTTAAATTGCGGAGGCTGCGATTACACTCTCGCATGACACGCAAGAGTAAAACAGTCGGCAAAGGAAGCATGAAGTTAGCATGCTGCACTGCACCGTGATCAGTTGTACAATGACCTCAGGCGAGAGATATGATGCTGCTCTGTGGCTTTGATAAATACACTGTATAAGCGGATTAACATGCCCTCCCACGCATATTTTATCCAGGCGATCAGTAAAATATTTATATTTAGATGTGTATATTTCTGCAATCTATACTTTAGTTTGTGTGATTTTGTTGCTGACTTGGATATTAATGTTTACACCAGGTTTATTTGTCAGCGCTTTATGTTGTCATAATTATTACATGGTTAAAAGGCTGACAGTTTAAACAAATTATTCAATATACTTCTGTGATTGTAGTTATTAAATAAAAATTGATTCTTTTCTCAAATCGTTTTTTCTGAGTGGAAAAAAAAGCTTTTAAACAGAAGAATCAGAAGGGTTTTTATTTTTGGCTTGTAGTCAGTCATTAAGGAGGTCCTGGAGAACCCTCATGTCAGAACTGATTGACAAATTTGGTCGAACTGGCATGAAACCCTTGCGTCTTGTGGTGTTTTGCCGTGTAATCAGTAATCAGAGGTTTGAAGAAGAGTGCTGGTGAAGAGACACTCCTCCCGGCTCAGCTCATTACAATCACACTGTGAATCGCTGCTCATTTGAATATCAGTGTGAAAACCGAGGTGTGAATTCTTAAGTGAGGCTCTGTTTTTGTGTACGCTACTGATACAGGATTTACTTCGCTGCTGTTCTATTGATCGCTTTCAGAGGCTTTGGGACGGGTTCCAGAAAAGCAGGAATAGAGAACACATTAGATTAGAAACTGTTACTCTACAAGTCTCTTATATCTGACGGACTCGTCCGCTCTGTGGTTCAGCGAGGAGAAAGACACTTGGTACTTTTGCTGTTTGTGGTGTGTTGTGAACAGAACCGGTTCTATGCTGCATCATGAATGTTTCATTATCATGTTCTAGTATCATTTTCCTCTCAGCATTAGTGTCGCACTGGCGTGAATCTTATTTCTGCTCTTTTCCAGAGGGCGGCTTGGAAATATGGACGAGATCCCGAGCAACGACAAGTCGTGCCAGACTGATGGTTTGGACGAAAAAGCAACAGTTCTCATGTCAGAGCATCTCAATCAAATGACAGGTGAGATCTCACTTTCATTACTGTGGGTCAGAACTTCAGTGTAAAGTCCAGTAATGACTGAGGAGCTGCGATTAGTGTAGAAGTATCAGAGTATCCAGTATCAGAGCGTGATCCCAATGTACATATTCACCAGTGAGCAGTTTTGCTCATGCTGCATTATTTTAGACTTGATTGACTTTATTGTCATTGTGTAACGTACAAGTACAGGGCCACTGAAGTGCAGTTAGCGTTTAAGCAAAAGCGCAAAGATCATTGTGTATTAATAAATACATCGAATATATATAAATATACATATGCATATACAATAAACATATTATAGGTGTGCAAAGGTGCAATATATTTTAAGAATAATTCAGTATACAGTGCAAACGTGAGGTTAAACACAGAAGGGTTTTATTTAAAAAGTGACCATAACAGTGCAAAAAGGCAACTTGAGGTAAAGTTTCGTTATTTGTGCAACAGTCAGAGGCAGTAAAGGGTAGAGGCAGCAACAGTCAGAGGCAGCAATGGGTAGAGGCAGCAACGGGTAGAGGCAGCAACAGTCAGAGGCAGAGTGTTAAGTTGACTGAGTTGGATATAGAAATCATCTGCAGGTCCCTGCTGGTGCAAACTACAGTAATTGTATTTCATTTCATCAAATTTACCTCATTATCACTGATTTGGTGTGAGGAGGAGAATGGACTCTTTTTACCAGTTGTGATAGAGACAGACATAATAAACCATCATCCACGTTAATCCTGATCAATTTGAAAACTTCTCTTTCTCTCCTCGTTCTCTCTGGTTTTTCTTTTCCCTCCAAAAGTTTAAAAACTGAGCTTTTATCTAAAAAAATAAACCAGCAGATTTGAGGAAAATGTGCCTCATCAGACTAGCTTGTTAAAAAACAAACCCTTAGACGTGTACATTTGTTTCCCGCTTTTTTTTTTTTTTGCTTCGTGAAACTCGAAAATGTCGTCACTCCAAGAGTGAGTCACTCCACTCAGACGCCCCGATCCCGGGTTATCCCGGGTTATCTACTTTTTTTCTGTACATATTTGCACATTTCTTTTTCTTTGCTGCTGTAACAGAGAAATTTCCCCACTGTGGACGAATAAAAGTCTCTCTGATCTTATGTTATTCCTGGTGCACACTGTGAGCACACTGATTTTTACAGGCCTTGCGATTGTTCTTGTCAGACTGTGCGAACATGATCCCCGTGTCACACTGTAGAATCTCAGTTTT
Source organism: Silurus glanis (assembly GCA_014706435.1). Classification (NCBI taxonomy): domain Eukaryota; kingdom Metazoa; phylum Chordata; class Actinopteri; order Siluriformes; family Siluridae; genus Silurus; species Silurus glanis. Next base: position 444,511 of record JAAIIK010000156.1, read on the forward strand.
CACAATGTCCAACTGTACGACAGTCAAAAACGGACTCCCACAAGAAAAAGACTCGTTCGAAGTTTTACGGCGTCAATCCGTGACACGACCGGACTCGCGTTCTCCCGCTAACGGTAGCTAGCAGCAAACAAAAACAAGCCGTATCATTCTTTTTGTTCGTTTTTGTTGGTAAAAACGTTGTAGAAACACTCCTTTTCCCTGCATAAGTCAACAAGTTTCTCATCTTGCTGTAGCGTCCAACTGACTCTGGTTTGAAGTTGTGTTAATTGCATCATCAGGTTTCGGCGTTCCTGTTGGTTTTCGGTTTGACGGTCATCGTAGGGGAAGTCGTGCTGCGAGGAAAGTTTCTGAAATCCTCGGACATTAATAGAATCTTTATGAATCAGTGTGGATGTAGTTTGTGATACAAATAAAGGGCAGGGCCAGGAACCACATCTCTTATTTACTCAAGCAAATGACACATTCATCTAAACTGTGAGGCGCGAAGTCAGAACTCGGAGTGACCATTTCCGATGCGAAGCACAAAAAAAACCAAAATGTGCACACCTACAAGTTTGTTTTTGTTGGCAACAAGCTAGTCTGCTAACGGGTTTGTGTGATGTGAAGAACACTCAGTTCCTGAGTGGAAATTGAGTGTTCTTTTCTTGTCAGAGGTTGGGAATTACAACCTGTAACTGAAGCAAGACTCTGACATCTGGGAATGTTATGGAGCAGGTGACTAATAGCTCACAGAATCTTGCATTCTTGTGTCTGGCTGGTTTTGCAGCATTTTGATGGTTTTTGGGCCACAGTTATGGCCGTCTGGGGGTCTGGGGTGCAGAGCATGCCAGGCATATGGGCCCACGAGGACGCTAGGGGGCTCCAAATCACCACTTTTTAATAATAGTAGTAGTAGTAGTAGTAATAATAATAATAATAATAATAATAATAATAAATACTATTGTTTATTATTATTATTATTATTATTATTATTAATAATACGTTTTTATTATTTCTTCAAATATTGTAATCTTATCTTCTTAAAGGGGGTCTGATGCTATTTCATGCATTCTGAGTTATGTACACTGTATGAATGTAGAGTGAAACATGGCCACAGTTTAAAAACAACAATTTGGACTATTATTTGTGTAAGTATTTGTGTGTCATGCACTCCTTCGTGTAAATTTTGGAAAGTTTATTTTTTTAGCATGGCCCTTCATGACGTTATGAAGTGTGAAATTCCTTGTAATTCGTGCTTCTCCCTAAAGAGCTCGCGCACACAACCACCAGAGCAAGAGCAAGGGCACGGTTAAGGGCTTCGTTTGTGTTGAGGGTCCATCGTGAAACAAAGTCCAGCAAGTACCGAAAGCTACGTTTTCATTGACTAAAAACACCATCTCAGTGTGGAGGGAAAAATATATGCATTTTTAAACGAAAATCTATGTGTGGACATGGCCTTACTTTTACACATATGGATACGTGTTAAGCATTAATGTTGTAGTAAATTAAAACCTGTAAATTATATAAAGTGCATTACTTTAACAAAACCCAATATATAATAGTTTTTTCTGTATGCAATACTGTAGATTAAATTCGCAGCTCCTTTGCATGTTTGTTTCATCTTGTTGCTGTGTTCAGATTTGATGTGTTTGATAGATTATTACTGTTCATTACCGTCATCTGAATTGTACCTTCTGACTGAGATTAGAACGGAAACCTGTTCAGTATGTTGCTTATTTTGTTGTTGATGGGTGAAACTGCAGCAGAGAGTATTTAAGTTTGTGCGGTTAGATGCTTGTTGCTGTGTTGAGTCGCTTTGATGTGTTGGTTTGATGAATGTATGGTTGTGTGAGACTCGTGTATTTGGATGTTATCAAGTAGCCTATGGTATATTATTAAATCATGTTATTAATGCCCTACCATGCGATTACAGTCGTCCCTCGATTCATCGCGGTTCGGATCTCGCTTTATCACGATTTTCAATTTGGCACATAACTATTTTGTTTTGTGAATGGTCTTGATTCCAGTTCATCATAAGAAATGAGTAGCATCACAAGAAACCGTAGGTTTCCGCGTATTTATTGGTTGAAGTGTCCTCTGACGATGAAAATAAAGAACGCTGTGATGTGTATCTTTAACTCGGCCCCTACAGTACTGTACTACAGTACTCACCGTAAATGTGATATTTCTACGAATTTACACAAAATTCATCTTGCTATATTCTTGCAAATGTTTTCTGTGTGTGTTTAAAGAGTGTGGGAGGATGATTTATGTCTTAAAGCAATAAAAACAAAAACGGGAAAATCACAGAAATTAGTTTTTCGCAGTCGGTTTTGGCACATAACTACCAGGATAGACGGGGTAGAGTGTATTTAACCTGTCAGACCACTACAGTGGAACACAGAAATTGGTAGATCATTGTTGGTTCCTCATCTCCACTAGTACTAGCTTTCAATACTCTCTGTTTCATAATGAACCCTTAATGAAAACGTAGCTTTTTGAAAACGCTCTGGATAAATTTGAAAACTCAGTTTTTGTGTCACGGTGTGGACTGTGACAACTGTGGCTTTTGAAAATGACACGCATTTGTAGTCATGTGACGAAGTTTCAAAGAACCGGAAGGTAGATAAACATCAGGTGGAAATGGTGCAGGTTGAAGCATCTTTTGGGAAACTATTGAAAACAATCGTGTGGTAGTGATTTTAGAGAGTCTTAGGTAGTCTTAGACGAAAACGGCATTTTCAGGTGGATCTGGATTAGTGTAGACGTAGCCTACTATTGTTTCATCCATTAAATGGGGTTGAAGGCACAAGGCTCAATGTTTTTTTATTTCAATTGCATTTCTGCATTTTTCGTTCCATATTGCCCTCACTGCATTTCACACTCATATCTATCATATCACTGATTGAATTAAACATTCAACATCAAACCAAGCCCATCGATCCTTCCATCCTGAATCAAAACCTTTAACGCCAACACGTTTTCTTAAGTACCAAATGTAAGCAGTTTAACTGGTGAACTGGTAGTTGATATGAAATGGCTCCACCTCCACAGTAAGTATGAGGCCAGAAGCCCACCAGAGCAGTACCTGATAACATTCTCTTCATATATGTTCAGAGAAGCTAAGCTGTGCTCATCTCAGCATGACCGAGCAGGAAGAGTTTGCACTTCATTACTTCCCCAGATATTATATTTACATTTATAGCATGTGGCTGATGCCCTGAACCACGATGTCGGCCAAAAACATTCACGTGTCTAATCTGCCAGGATAAGAATAACTACCACTGCTCTCACTGCAAATAATCACATCAAGCCAAACTATCTCTCACAGTGGCCAATTCACCTCATCTTCTTTAAGATACAAGATGAATCCTATTTCTACAGTTTTTTCCACTCGTTTCAAGCTTGACGTTTTCCCAGATAATTTTTTTTTATTTTTTTTTAGATAATTTGCTGCTGTTGGAATGACATTTCAAAGCATGAAATGAAAAAGTAAAATAAGCAAATATGTCTATAAATGGGTTTAATGGTCATATAGTCAGTGGTTATGTGGTTATATAACAAACCTATAATAAGGATCTGTAGATTAGTTTATTAGGGTTGTAGTAATACACTTCACCAACTGATTTGATTTAAGATTCCTATAGACAGAGGTTTCTGGATTATTAGCAAAATGCACTTCACAATCTTTTAAAAAGAAATTCACTTTCGTATTCTTTACAATAATTTTGGACTGAAACAAAATGAGCTGCGTAGTTAAATAGTTAATAGTTAAAATAGTTGGGAATAGTTAAAAAGCTACTGAAGAACCTTTTATCTCTTATAATATGTTCATGTAACTGTAGAATGTTATTTATTTTAATGCCATAGCCTTATAACCTTCTACTTGTTGTACCTTTACAAGTATGGATGCGGCGTTAGACGAAAACGCTGTATTTAAATTTATACGGATTAGACTGGAGTTAATAAATTATTTTTTTTTTTTGGGGGGGGGGGGGGGATCAACGTTATTTGAAAAACATGCGTTCTTTTTGCACCACCCTGTATGAGTAAATATTAAGGAAAATAAAATACTTGCATTTAAACTGAAACAAAAAGTAACACTCAAAATAAATAAATTTTTGCCAATAGCTGATTGTTCCAGCAATCAACTATGAGTGCTGATTAAAAACCGATGAATCGGTCGACCTCTAATTATAATGTTCACTGTTATTTTTTACTAATAGTAACATTTAACTAAATGTGTTTGTTAATGGCAGGTTTCTGTAATGCTATGGCAGCACTGTAGTTGCATATTGTGATGCCAGTACAGCTAATTGAAATGAGTTGAAATGCCTCCCGGGCACCGAGCTGAGCCAACGCTGATCTCTACTCATACACGTTCATACATATTTCACATCTCGTTAAGCTTCATGTGGGGGAATTACGGCATGTTTTGACTTTCATGGATGATTTGGAAAAACCTTATTTCGTGGTTTGCTTGCAGTCACAGCTCTTGGTTGCTTTTCTTTACAGGACGCCAGTGACACAGATCTGTGTATTTAAAAACACATCTTTAGTAATTGTGATTTATGTCTAAGTGATGGAAGAGTGACTTTTATTGAGGGAAAAGTGATTTTTATTCTCTGCTGGTTACTAGCTTTTACAGCAAAGCAAGCTTAGGTAATCCTTCTGGTGGATGGTGGAGTTTAGCGCTCTAGTGCACTAGACAGACATGCATCAGATGATAAGATGCAAAAATGTCAAAGTTCCATCAAAGGCAGTTTCAACCCTCAAAAACCGTAAATTTTCCCCTCAGGAAATGTGCTTGTCTATGTTTTGACCACCATCTCTCCATTCAGCTGTCCCACTGCTGGCAACCTTCTAAGAAATACTCTCATACCGCCATAAAACACAGTATAAAAACCCCACAGGCCATGCAGGCTTTGAGCCGGACCTCCAGGTTGTAAATCCTACAGTTGCATCAATCCTGCATCAATCAATCTGCTGAAGCTCTCATTTTATCCACCATCTTCTGCCTGTCTACCCTTTTTACACTAACTCAAAATCCTGACTCTAACGTCTTCCTGACTTTTAGCTGATTTTTGAATATGGTACTTTTGTTTTCAGTTGTTTACCAAAAGTTGCTCATCCACACTGAAACGCTTGAAAACACCTACTTCCCTGTACTGCACACGAGCAAAACATGCTTCGCCCTGTGCCATGTCCGCCTGGCGCTTATTTACTTTCCGGCTCTTTGAAACGTCATGGCAATGACTAAAAATATGCCATCGTTTTGATAGCTTTGGTTTTGAAAGTCCACACTGTGACTAAACAGCGTTTTCAAATTCATCCATTTTGGAGTGTTTTAAGAAAAAGCGGTGAGCGTTGAAAAAGGCTTGACTGAACATGCCGTCTCAGCAGGGTCTGACGGCCACAACCGAGAGAAAAATACACAAAATTTTTTTAAAAGAAAACATATTAGCGTGTACATGGCCTTTGACATATGAATTTGCAAACTTCATTGAGCCAGTTAGCAGGAAGACGGCAGGCCAGATCTCTTTAGTCAGTGGTCAGACAAGATTTATACCTTTTCACATTCCTTCTGTTTTCTTATATGCACAAAGTTAGCCCAGTAATATGTAATGAATGATGTTGTGTTCAATGAAATTTAATTCACTTTTATTTAGACATTGTCCCACAGAAGCTTTACAGAGATACATAGGTCAGGAATATAAATTACAAGTAATAAGTTAATAAGCCACTATAGGTTTATCCCTAATGAGCGAAGCAGTGGTGACAGTGCCAAGGAAAAGCTCCCTGGAATGATATTAGGAAGAAACCTTGAGAGGGCACCTATCTACTGGGTGGCATCAAATGTCTCTTCCTTTATAGATTTATCATTGCTGAGGTGTACTGTTCAGTGAACTGTACATGCCAGTTGAATTCCTGAGCCATCGTAGCAGACTGATAATATTTATTAGAGTCCAGATCTAGCCTCATGGTTCTTGAATTGCTCAGTAACTTCATGGGTCTTTAGGCTGTTCATGTGGAATCCTCAGTTGCACAGAGTGGTCTCTGATTAATAGGAACTTCACCCTTAGGTAGGGGAATGATCACTGGTCACTGGTACCTCAGGAGCATGTTTAACTCCAGGGAGAGAGAGTAGAGAGGCAACAGGGAGAGAGAGAAACATGGATTATTAGGTATCATTTTTGCTACATATTAGCTAAAGACACTGTACATTGTGATCAGGGTGTAAGTAGGAACTCCTCAATGACTAGCCATGGCAGCATAACAAAAAGGGAGAGTCAGAAGGTAACGCAGACATGAAGGATCTCTGGGATAGGAGGGGCCTGCTACAGCACTGTCAACAAGTTGGTGGATGACCGCATCCAAATAACCCAGTTCACCAAAACACACTATATCTTAAACCTTTTGACAAAAGTCTTGACTAAACAAATAGTTAAGTTTAATCTAGTCTTGAACACTGAGACTTTCTGATTCTTGAGCACTATTTAGAACGGCTGTTCCATAACTGTGGGGCTTTGTAAAAGAAAGTTCTCCCCTCTGCTGTAGTCCTAATTTTTTTCGGCACCAACAAACAGCTCGAAGTAGCCAATTTAGACAAATAAATACATTTAGACTCGACATCATTTGCTGATTGGGGTTGAGGAGGCTTTCCCGAGGTCCTGAGTAGGAACGTTTCAATGTTTTTTATTATCTTGTTCTGTGCTTTAGTCATATACAGCACTGTTTTATAGCAAGGCCAAAAAAAGGTTTTCAGAGCTATATCTCATTAAAATCAGCCCTAGTTTCTGCAGTGGACAAGTACCTGATGTTTGTGAAAAAGTCGAAATGTTTCTCTGAGAATCATCACCTTGTGGTAATTAGTAACGCAAAACTAGTATTGCTGGTGCCAACTGCCCTTAAATCACTTAGCTCTCTTTATTGAAATGTGTTTATTTTTCTCTGCGTTTGTTTCAGCATACTTTATAGAACCAGGGGACCCTCCGTTGTTGCAGAGACAGCTGCAGACATCCAAGTCTGGCATTCAGCAGATCATTGAATGTTTTCACACAGGTACCATACTCATTATTTCAAATGTGTTTACTTTCATGGCCTTTCGTGAGATGGGAAAGAGGCATGTGGAGCATTTGAGGAGCATTGAAACTGCCCATTTGTGCCCTTTTATAGGTACTACGCAACTGAAACACATTTTACTCAAAGAGGTGGACACAATATTCGAGTGCAAGCTCTGTCGGAGCCTTTTCCGTGGCCTTCCTAACCTAATCACACACAAGGAGTTCTACTGCATTCCCAGGCTGCCAGAACCAGAAGGTCTGTCTAAAAGTGCACACTTTTTCATTTATACTAATAATTTTAGACAGCATTTTTTTTCGTAATTATTTTTGGGTTTTGTCACCTGTGTAGAGGATTTTATAAATAGATCACTATAAAAACCGTGGAAAGGTATGATTTTAGACAGTTTTTAAGCTTGTCTTGTCTCATTTTTGTAGAGCCCTCAGGAAACTGCAGGCAGAGTATAGATTTTAAAGAGCTCCTGGAAGTTATTTATCCTCGGCCCAAACAGGAGGAGCTTGTGGTGCATCTGGAGCCTATACCAGGCAACCAGAATGCTGTATTTCAACATCTGGCTAAACAGAGTGATGTGGATCCTAACTCCCCCTGCGCATTCTCCAACCACAGTATGAAAGACTGGAAACTCAACCAACCTGAGAGTCAAGAGCAAACCATTGGAGAACATAATGCAGGTGGAGAAAGCGAGAATGAGGCAGAAACTAAGAGAGATGGTAAGCTGAAGAAAGACAAAGATGCTGAAGCTGAGGGGGAAAAGGACGATGCAGGTGTGGATGTGGTGACTAATGGTAGGCTGGACGATGTAATTATTACATGCTGCCTCTGTGGCAAAGACTTTGGTTCGCGGCGCAGTGTTCGCCGCCACTGCCGCGAAGTGCACAAGCAGCGGCTAGAGGAGCTTCGCAAGTTCACAGAGACTCGCACAGTGCCAATCAGCCTGCTGTCTGTGGTAAAGGAACGACAAGTGCAGTCGTCCAGACCTAGTGGAAAATGTTGCCCTGTCTGTTTTAAATCCTTTGCCACCAAAGCAAATGTCCGCCGCCACTTTGATGAGGTGCATCGGGGCCGCCGTCGTGACCTGATTATGCTTGATACCTCCACCAAGTCAAATGATCTGGAAGTCATGCCTGCTGAGCCCAGTGCCCCTCTCAGTCCTAATGCCAGTACAATTTCTCCACCACCCCACTACAACCTGGCCACCTGCAAGTGCCTCCTTTGCAAGAGAAGCTACAGCACACAGTCAAGGCTCAAGAGGCACATGCGTCTTGTTCACAAGATCCCTGCTAGCAAAAGTACTGTCTCCAGCTCCTCAACTGGCAAAAAACTTAAGTCTGAGGACGGCACTGACACCGAGCACTCACACAAGCGTCTCAAGAGGCCCCGGGAGGAGGACAAAGATGAGAAACCAGCAGTCATTCGCAAGCCCAAGATTTCGGTAGGCTTCGACTTTAAACAGCTCTTCTGCAAGCTGTGTAAGCGACAGTTCAGCTCATGCCAGAATCTTGCCAAGCACATTGAGCTGCACACAGACAATGGCGGTGACATTTTCATCAAGTTCTACCGCTGCCCCCTGTGCCTCTACCAGTCCCGCCGCAAGCGGGATGTTCTGCGTCACATCTCCGTCGTCCACAAGAAAAACTCTGCTTACCTGGCCAAGATCCTGCCAGGCCTGGAGAGTCGTGCTGTGAAGAAGCCTGCGGAAACCGTGCTTGGCAGTTCAGTAGAGCATATCCACTCAAAATGCCCAGATGACCATCACAATGAAGAGACCACATCACCACACAGCCTGGAGACAGACAGCTCGCCGTCTTCTGTAATCCCAAAACAAGAGTTTCCACCTTCTTCGCCACCGGTCACGGACAGGCAAAGTCTTTCTCCCCAGATTTCATCCGTCATCTGCAGCCAGACCTCGAATGGATTGCCGAACGGAGAAGAGGCCCAGGACAGCACTGAAGTCTGCGTCACCAAGAACTTCTCGCTACACACATGCGACATTTGTGGCCGTGCCTTTGCCAAGAAGGTCTACCTGCAGTCGCATATAAGGAGCCACCGCAATGCAGCCAAGTCTGACAGCCAAACCGTGGGTGTGAGCACACGCTCCAAGACCCTTCTTTGGTGAGTATTGCTGCTGCACAAAGCAAAGTTGTGATAAAGCGTAGTTCTTTAATGCTAATTCAGCAAGCAATGAAGATCCAAACTAGTTTTTTTTGAAGCTTTGACAGAAACATACACAGATGTTCTCAAAGAATGTAGTCAAACTTTAATAAGGTTAAGGAGCCAGACTTTCTACCCACCAAAAAAACTGATTCTGTATGAAAGGAAAAATCTATCAGAAATTAGGTCATGCCAGTATCCCCATGAAATCTTGTCTGGATTTGCCCCCTTTTTAGTTTATTATTATTATTTTTTTACAAGTGTAAGGATATTTCATAGCAATACGTTGGTTGAACATACATTGCAAGATTTAATTCCAGGTTAATAAACTTGATACATTGTACATAGAGGTTGACCAATAGTGTATTTTACAGATAACGATAGCTCGGTTGGATCGTACTTGCCAATAACCGATTGATCAACCAATAGTTTTTAAAATGGATCCTGGATAAAAAATAAAAAAAAACACTCCATGTAAAATATTACTGAACTTTATTACAAAAAAAAACAATACTGAATCATCAAAATGTGATAAATGAAATAAATATACTGGATGGCTGGCTGGATGGATGGATGGATAGAACTTTGTCATTTCATACTACAATATTAATTGTTCAAACTGACATGCAGATAAATTTGAAAATATATTGTATGTACAACATGTTATATATAAGTCGATAAATGTGCAGCAAATAAATGGAAAGGTCATGGCAGTGAATAATGTGCATGAGCTGTTGTGCAAGTAGAAAAAATAAATATAAAGGCTCTGGGAGTGTAAAAATATTAGTTATATTAATAAATATTGAGGAAAATCAAAGAAGTGTATTTAAACTGAAACAAAAAGTAACATTACAAATAAATAAAAAGTTACATTCAATATGAATAAAAAAAAAACAACAACCTTCAAAGAAAGTCAAGTCAAGTCAAGTTTATTTCTATAGCGCTTTTCACAACAGACATTGTCTCAAAGCAGCTTTACAGAAATCAACAGTCAAGGTGAATGCTGTGCATTTGTCCCTGATGAGCAAGCCGTGGCGACATAAACAGCATGTGTCATCAGTGATTCACCTCGTACTGTATAATGCAACCCGGAAAAACTATCAGCGCAGGTTTTAACATTTTTTTTTTTATTTTTATTATTTTTTTTTTGTCGATAGTTTTAATAGTTCTTGACAGAATGTGAGGGTGCTACGTCATCGTTTAAGCAGGCGCCAGACAAGTGAACTGGTATTGTCAGTCATTCCAGGTTAGCATGTCATTTGCTGTTTCGTTGAGTAAAAAGTAGTACATAATTGTACATTATTGAGTATAAACTTATAGCAGTGTATTATGGTCAAATTTGGCAAAATGTAGAAATGTGCAAATGTTTGCAAATCTGGTGCATCTTTGTTTTTTGTTTTCCACTTTCCCCCTGACCTCACCTGTACATTCCTTTGGTTGTGCAGCACACTAAATACCTCTGGTCTCTTTCATATCTATTGTGTGCTCAGATTCACAGTCTTTCCTCTTTCTCTTCACTGTAACAGTCTTTCTTTGTCTGTTGTTTGACTGCATTCTGTTCAGGTCTTTCAGAAACAGAATGTTGGAGCATTTCGAAAATAACAGACAGTCTGCTTGTGCCTGAGGGTTCCGCAGAAACGAAACAGCGCTGTGTTTAACCAGATTTATTGACCATGCTCTGTTGTCTCTTACTTTCTCGTTCTTTTTTTTTTCAGATCTATTTTGGGGAGCCACTGGATTTCTGACAACCAGGTTGCATTAAGGAGCTGCTAATGTCAAACATGAAGAACTGGACCATAAATAAATGCTGCAGCTGTAAATACCAGTCTGTTCCTAGTGTTGGTGTTTTGATGGGTTTATGTAGGTAATAAATGTATGTTTTTTTCCTTTGGCTACCTGCCTGTCTAGGCCGCACTGTAGATGTTGTAATTGAACTGTATCTGAGGCGTTTACCTCTATTTCAGGGGGGAAAAAAACAACCCAAAACATTTATCGATTCTCTTACTAGACCTGACTGCAGATAACTGCAGTGTCTCACTCTCAGGCGACGAGTGGTGAAAAATATTGTACCGGGATCCAGTTTTAGTGGATCAGCCCCAGGCCATGTGGGGAAGCTCCTGAGTTCAATGGCTATAGCAGTGGTGCTGATGACGAGTGTATAACTCATTGGTATTCAATGCAAATATATATTTAATTTTGTATGACTGAGGGGGAAAAACACAATCGGAATATATATATATATATATATATATATAACATTCCGATAGAATATATTTTGGCTCTAAGATGGCCGTTATTTAATTTAGAACGAAATCATATCTAAAGCGATATAAAGCTACAGACATTCCTCATGTTAAACTACATGTTCCACACACATCATTTCATGCACAAGTTCCATTGAATGCCCTTTTGCTCAGATATGTTTGTGTTGAGAAATAGAAGGATACATTTATTTGATTTATTATTTGTCATATTTTTTCCACATTTGTATGAGGTATCTGTTGTCCACAGGAACATTATTTCCTCCTGCATTTAAATGTTTCAACGTTTGTTTCAACAGACCTCATTTTTTTGGTTTAATATATATAAATATATATAATTAGTGATAAGTTATAAAGCTATACTTTTCTATCAGGGGCAAAATGAATGTATGTACAAACCGATTTTTTTCCAATAATAAATAATTTGAATATCCAGGCTCCTATTTAGGGTTTTTTTGTGTCCATGTGACTATAGTGTGAAAAAGTGATACATATATGCATTAACATAGAAGGTTGTGATATTTTATTTGAGCAGAGATTTTGAGTCTTGATATCGGTTTTCTTTGTTCAAAATGGCTGATCTGAGGTATGTGATATGGAGGGAAAAAAATGCCACTTTACATTCTCTGTAGTAAAAATATGCAAATATTCTGTTTTATAGACACGGAATAATGGGACATAGAACATGTAGTCATTTGGTAGACACCTTTTTCTAAAGTGACTTTTATTTCTATACCTGAGCATTTTAGGTTTAAGGGTCTTGCTCGTGTCCTGCAGTGGCAGTGCAGGGATTAAACTCAACCTTTCAATTAGTCCAGAGTCTTAACCACTGAGCTGCCACTGCTAATATCAGTATAAACAGCCTCAGTATTTGAGGCCCAGATTTCACAATATGCGGTTCTTACTAAATTTGCAGAAATTCTCACAATTTCTGCTAATTTTCCAGCTGCACATTCTTGCTGTGAATCTCTAGTTATCGTAGATAAACCGGAAGAGCTACTTTGCTACTATGTGTATTAAACAAACTGATATCTAAACAAACTAATCAAAAGTTAATTTAAAAACAGCTGGCACACAATTCACAAGACGGGTGGAGACAGGACATAAAAGCACATGGCAACCGAGAATGGAATTCGGAAGTCCTCTAACTCTGCAGACCAACTTGCTCTCCACAAGCTGGAGGAACATTTTTGACCAATGTTGACAGGTTGCCTTGTCACATTTAGCTAGGGATTGGCTTGGGGCACCTCATCAAACTCTGGGGTGAACAAGTCCTGGGAGGCTGCCTTGTCAGCCTCTGTGGTAAATGGGTTGTGGAAAGCTGCCCCTTTGGCCCTTAGCATGTGAGGTCACCTCATTGGCCTTGAGCAGGAGCTTGATTTGGGGGTGGTGTCCTTGAAGACCCCTGTCTGGAACGGAACTGGTGAGGCTGCCCCGGTGGATTCTGGAATTGTCTTCAGGGGCTGTCTCATTGGCTTTTGGCATTAACTTGACTTGAGAGCCCCCTCATATGCCCCTGGCTGAAACATGGTTGGGAAGGCCACCCAATCAGCCCTTAACATAACTTGTTGGCTTAAGGGGCCCTGACAATCAGCAAACAACACTAATATATAAACACCCACTAATCAAAAAGGTCACTGCTGTGAACACAAAACACATGAGGGAGATAGGTCATGAATCAGAAGATAAGTACATGGAAACAAGAACGTCCACTAATGCTAGACAGTGGCTCGCTGTCCATGAGCTGGCATGTCTCGCTCGGACCCACGAGGAGAGTGGAGCAGTAGGAAAGGAAAGGCCTGTTCACACCTGCTGTTAACATCATATAGACTGATCAAATCACGAGACGGCAGCTGAAATATAGACATTTTCTCAGCTATTCTGAATGCATCTGCATTTTGTTATCATTTTTGCTTCAAAAAGACTGTCGTGTACATTTATTACGTCTAATTTCTGCTCTATTTGTCTTCAGGTGGATCTATTCGCTAGTACCTGTATGGGCTGTTTTAAATGTTTAAAATAAAAACACGAATGCAAGAAGTTGCTTTTGCAGCTGGTTTGTGTCAATATATCCAACCTATTGTTGTTAAATGGAACCATTTAGCACTTACAATCACTTAAATAATTGTGCATTTTCCGTTTAGATCCGGTGTATATTTGTAAAATTTTTGAAAATTATTACCCGAGGTTTTTTTTTTTATTATTATATAAATATTTTTTAACTGAGTATGACTTTATTCCATTGTCCAAGAAGCAGGACCATAACCTTTTTACTGCCATCACTTCTTCTTTTTCTTTCGGCTGCTCCCATTAGGGGGCGCCACAGCGGATCATCCGTCTCCATACCACCCTGTCCTCTACATCTGCCTCTTTCACACCAACTACCTGCATGTCTTCTCTCACCACATCCATGAACCTCCTCCTTGGTCTTCCTCTTTTCCTCCTTCCTGGTGGCTCCATTCTCAGCATTCTCCTACCAATATAACTCATGTCCCTCCTCTGCACATGTCCAAACCATCTCAATCTCGCCTCCCTCACCTTGTCACCAAAACATCCAACATGCGCTGTCCCTCTAATAAACTCATTTCTAATCCTGTCCATCCTCGTCACTCCCAACGAAAACCTTAACATCTTCAGCTCTGCTACCTCCAGCCCCACCTCCTGTCTTTTACTCACTGCCACTGTCTCTAATCCATACAACATCTCAGGTCTCACCACAGTCCTATAAACTTTCCCTTTCATTCTTGCAGATACTCTACTATCACACATCACTCCTGTCACTCTTCTCCACCCACTCCACCCTGCCTGCACTCTTTTCTTTACTTCTCTAACACACTCTCCATTACTTTGCACTGTTGACCCCAGGTACCTGAACTCATCCACCTTCTCCACCTCTTCTCCCTGCAACCGCACCACTCCACTGCCCTCCCTCTCATTTACGCACATGTACTCTGTCTTACTCCTACTGACTTTCATTCCCCTCCTCTCCAGCGCGTTCCTCCACCTCTCCAGGCTCTTCTCAACCTGCTCAGGATATTAAATATGATACTGCCTTCAGGATATTAAACAGTGGCTTTCCCAGAACTTCCTTCATCTGAACGAAGAAAAGACTGAGCACGTCTTCTCACCAACACCTCAAAACGCTCACACATCACCGCGGTCCTCCGCTCGCTTCACTGGCTTCCGGTGCGGTATAGGGTGGAGTATAAGGTTTTGTTGTTCGTTTTCAAGGCCATCAATGGTCTTGCCCCGGCCTACCTCACTGAATTAATAACAGTTTACCAACCAGCCAGAACTCTCCTTTCCTCTGGACTTACCTCTCTGGTCATTCCTAAATACAGATGTAAAAAGTTTAGTGGCCGGTCATTTGCAGTCCAGGGACCAAAGCTGTGGAACGCTCTTCCAGCTCACATTCGATCCATCACTGTGCTGAATGTTTTTAAATTGCAGTTGAAAACTTTTTTATTCATACAAGCTTTTAACACGTAGCCCTGATTCAACTGCTATTTTACATATATATTGTGTTCTTATATTTGAACATTTTTATATTTCTTATATTTTTATTGTCTAATGTCTTTGTTATTTTTACTTTTTACTGGAAAGTGCCTTGTGCTCCTTTTGTTTGCTGTAAGGTGCTATATAAATAAAACTTGATTGATTGATTGCTCACTACTCTCACCACAAATCACAATATCATCCGCAAACATCATAGTCCAGGGAGACTCCTGTCTGACCTCGTCCGTCAACCTGTCCATCACCACTGCAAACAGGAAAGGGCTCAGGGCCGAT